>WOXC01007460.1:0-97150 GCA_011680675.1 Gymnobelideus leadbeateri | reverse complement strand
GGGGATGATGGAAGGGAGGGCAGGCTGGGGGGGAGGGAAGTTGGAAGTATCCACTTTTGAAAAGGGACAGGACCAAAGTAGAGAATAGAACAAGTGAGAGGTGGAATAGGAGGGAGGGAAATATAATCAGTCTTTTATAATATATCTACGATGGTAATGTTTTGCATTAGCTACACATGTACAACCTATATTGAATTGCTTATCTTCCCAGTAAGGGTGGGTGACAAGGGAGGAAAGGAATGAATCTGGAATTCAAAGTTTTTTTTTTTAAACAAATGCTTTATTAACTTCTGTTTTACATCATTCATTTCCGCCAGATTTTGAGTTACAATCATTTCCCCCCCATTATTCCCCTACCCAACCTCCCAGAATAGTAGTCCCACAAGATATCGCTTCCTCCAATCTGCTCTCTCCCATACCTTCTCCCATGCCCCCATCGACTTTTCCATTAGAGGAAGGTGAATCTTTGTGTCCCAATGCCTGCACATCTTATCTCCCTATTACAAGCAAAAGAGTATTAATAATAGTATTTATATATATTTGAAACATTTAATGTTACGACCTCGAATTTCAGATCCATTTCCTTCCTCCTTGTCACCCATTCCTTCTTGGGAGATAAGTAATTCAGTATATGTTGTACATGTCTAGCTATGCAAAACATTATCATAGTAGATATATTGTACAAGGCTGCTTATAATTCCCTCCCACTCATCCCACCCCCCACCTGTTCCATTCCCTACATGACCCTGTCCCTCTTCTATAGTGGGTACTTCCAACCTCCCCTCCCCACAAGGATGCCCTCCTATCCATCATCCCTCCTCTCATCCCCCTTCCCCCTATCCTGCTGCAGGTTGAGATATCCCATTTAGTATGTATGTCATTTTCTCCCTGAACCAAATTCAATGTGAATGTGGTTTTGCCTTTTTAGCCTTCCTTATTCTCCCCCTCCTTTGCAACCACTTCCCCTTGCTTCTTCTACATGGGATAGTTTACCCTACCCTGTCTCTCCCCATCTCTTCTTGCCACTTTCCTCTCTCACCTCATAATTTCATCCCTTGAGTATTCTCCCTTCCCAACAAATTCAACCTATGCCCTCTATCCATATATAACTGTAACCATATACACACACATTCACATATGTATTCATATGACCACACCCCCTTCTTCCATTATTTTCATAGTGAGAAAGATATCATCAGTCACAGTTATTGCTTTTCCATATAGGAATGTAAATAGTTCAACTTTGATAAGTTCCTTTTGATTTCTTTTCCCTGATTACCTTCTCAGGCATCTCTTCCTTCTTGTGTCTGGATGTCAAATTTTCTATTCAATTCTGGTTTTTCCTCAAGAATGCTTGAAAGTCCTCTATTCCACTGAATGACCATATTTTCCCCTGAAACAAAATACTCAGTTTTGCTGGGTAGGTGACCCTTGGGTTCATTCCCAGTTCTTTTGCCCTCTGGAATATCATATTCCATGCCCTTCGATCCCTCAGTGTAGAAGCTGCCAGGTCCTGGGCTATTCTGATTGTGTTTCCACAATATTGAAATTGTTTCTTCCTGGCTGCTTGTAGTATTTTCTCCTTGATCTGGGGATTCTGGAACCTGGCTATAATATTCCTGGGAGTTTTCTTTTTGGGATCTTTTTCAGGAGGTGATCGGTGGATTCTTTCAACCTCTATTTTGCCCTCTGGATCTAAAACATCAGGGCAATTTTCCTTGAGAATTTCTTGAAGGGTGATTTCTAGGTTCTTTCTTTGATCATGGCTTTCAGGTAGTCCAATAATTTTTAAATTGTCTCTCCTGGATCTATTTTCCAGGTCAGTGGTTTTTCCCATGAGATATTTCACATTGCCTTCTAATCTTTCATTTGTTTGGATCTGCTTAACAGCATCTTGATTTCTCATAAAGTCATTAGCTTCCATTTGCTCCAGTCTAACTCTGAAGGAATGAATCTCCTCAGTGAACTTTTGAGATTCTTTTTCCATCTGGCAAATTTGACTTTTTAAGGCATTCTTCTCCTCATTGCCCTTTTGGGCCTCCTTTGCCATTTGAGCTAGTCTATTTTTTAAGGTGTTGTTTTCCTCAGTCAGGCTGTTGACCCTCATTTCATACTTTTCCTGCATCCTTCTCATTTCTCTTTCCAATTTTCCTCCACTTCTCTTATTTGATTTTTAAAGTCCTTCTTAAGGTCCTCTATGGCCTGCAACCCGCTCATGTTTTCCCCTGGGGCTTTTGGAGCAGGACTTCTGACCTCACAGTCCTTTTCCTGCTCTATGCCCCCAAAATAGGAGTCTAGGGTTGCATTTTTCTGTTTCCTTTGCCTTGGCATGTTGCCACTTAATTACTTGACTTTTGGGCTTGTTGCCACACTATGGCTTTAAGGCCAGATAGAGGAATTTTCGTCCCGAACGTGTGGGGGGCAACTTCCCTTTCTGGCAAGCTGTAAACCCACCCACAACTTCCACCCTAGATCACAATCCAGATCCAGGGAGGTTAAAGCAAGAGCGATTACCCCCCAAGACTGATCACTGGATCTCCCCACGATTTGTAGGCTGGGAGCCGGAGCTGCCTCTGAAAACTACAAAATGGCGTGTCTCCTCAGCAGCTTCTAGCCCCCAGGGGAGGGAGCTGACGCATTCCCCAAATACAGGTCCCAAAGTCCATAGGACACTAACCTCTTACTTTGTCCTATGCATGTCTATGTTGATAATTCTGGAGTCGCCACAGCTCCTGGTGTTCTGGGGTTCCTCCAGTGGGCTGCTGGCCCTGCCGCTCTGGGGCTAAAACCTCGGCTCACACGGACCTGGGCTCGGCTCGGCTCCTGCACTCTGCGCACTGCCAGGTCCCAGACCTCTGAGCTGATCCTTCCTGCAGGGCTGCTGGGCTGTCCTCAGCGGGAGGTGAGCTTCTCTGTGTCATTCTGTGGGTGCTGGGGCTCCAGAAGTTGTTCAGAGTCCCCTTTTACATAGTTTGGGGGGAATCTGGGGGCAGAGAGGCTTGGACGAGCTCTTTCTACTCTGCCATCTTGGCTCCGCCCCCCGGAATTCAAAGTTTTAAAACCAAATATTTAAATATAGATACATATCAGTACTATTTTACATGTAATTGGGAAATAAGATATACATGCACTGTGGCATAGAGATCCACCATGTCCTACTGGAAAAGTTGAAGGGAGTATGGGGGAAGATACAGGAGAGAGCATATTGGAGGAGGGGATATCCTGTAGGACATGGGTAGGGGAAAAGTGGGGAGAAAATTTGTAACTCAAAATCTGGTGGAAATGAATGATGTAAACCAGAAGTTAATAAAGCGTTTGAAAAAAAAAAGAAATATTAGAGAAAAGATCAATATTCCTAGGCGGGGAAGTCAAGAAAGGCTTCATAAAGGAGATAGCTCTTAAGATAGTCTTTTGAACAAAATAGATTTTCATTGATTAAAGAATAGTGAAATAAACAGTGGTATGTGTTTACAGTGGGATATTACTTTGCTATCAGAAACAATGAATATAATGAATACAAAAAAAATATAGAAATACTACATGAACTGATGTAAAATAAAGCAAGCAAAGCCATGTAAACAATGTGATATACACAATTGCTATAACAATGTAAATGGAAACAACAATAAAATTAAAACTAAATATTGCTATGAAATTATAATCCAGCTTGACACCAAAGAAGAAATATGAGAATATAACTCCTTCATTACTTTATGGAGATAGGGAATTATGAGTGTAGAATATTATATATAATGTCAATTTTGGCGGATGTGTCAGTTTTGCTGAACTGATTTTTTTCTCCTCATTTTAATTCTTTGTTATAAAGAATTGTTCTCGGGGGTGGCTAGGTGGCGCAGTGAGTAGAGCGTCGGCCCTGGAGTCAGAAGGACCCGAGTTCGGATCCAGCCTAAGACACTTACCATACACACAAACAAAAAACCTAGCCGTGTGACCTTGGGCAAGTTACTTAACCCCAATTGCCCTATAAAGAGCAAAAAAAAAAAAAAAAGAATTATTCTCTAAGAAGGGGAAAGAGGAATACATTAGGATTATGAAGGTGATCTAAAAAACAAAAGCTTTTCTAGGCTTTCAAAAAAAAGAAAAGCCTCTTTTCTTCTCTCTGGGCCTCATTTTTCTCATGTATAAAATTATGTACTTAGATTAGATAGAATCTAAGGTCTTTTTTAGTTTTAAATTCTGTGGTCCTATAAGGAGAGGATCTTTCCCTTCTCTGGACCTTTTTCCTCATTTGCAAGAGTGAAGTCTTGGATTAGATGACCTCTAAATTCTAAAAGAATGTTCAAGTTTGAGCGGCCAGCAGATCGAAGGCCATATTCTCATCTGGTCACATCAATTCACCACCTATGGTACATTGGGCAGGCCTATTTGTCATTGCATAGAACAACAAATGAGAAACATGAAAGCCTAGGGCTGTTGCTTTTCATTCTATCTCAAGAGAGGCAGAAAGGCAGTGTCTGAATATTCTCGGAATGCCCTGTGACTAGCTAATTAAGACTCACATGGATCTAATTTCCATAGTGCATGGGGCCTGCCACCCCCACTTTCAGCTAAATGATGCCTCATAGGAATCTTTTACAAAGAGACAAACAGTGCAGGCCACACCCTTTTATGATGATGGATAAAGGAGGATGAAGAGTACTGAGCTGGCGTCTTCATGTTACATTGCTTTGGTGCCATGCCCAAGTTAAGTATCTTGCCTGTCAAATTAAGTCCCAAGCCCTCAAGCCTGGCATTCACAGCCTTCTCCAATCTGGCTCCAGCTCATTTTTCCAGCCTTATCTTCCCCTACTCTCCTTCATCTTCCCTTATATTCCAGTCAAACTGGATGACTCACTGCCCTGACAAAAACACACAAATCTCTCATCCCACCCTTCTCCACCTCTAACTTCTCCTTCCTCTTCCTCAATCCCTGGTAAACATTCTACCTGTATTTCGAAGTTCATTCTAATGCTGCCTCCTCCAACAAGCCTTCCCAGCTCACCACCACCTCTTATCAGAAAGTGTTCTCTTCCTCCTCTGAATCCCCAGAGTGAGTCTATAACTTTTCATTACCCTCATCACATCTTACCTTATATTCAAATCAATTTTACAGAGGAAAAAATGCTGAGCTTGGAACCAGAGGACTTGAGTTCAAACCCAGTGACTTTTTACTACTACCTGCTGCATGGCAATCCAGTCTGGGTGAGATGATCTCTTAAATTCCTTCCAGCTCTGGCTCTAATTCAGCAAGTATATGTTGTGACTATTGTGTGACTGACATAGATATGCAGACAAAAAAGAGCTCCTGCCTGCCCTCAGAGAACTGATGTCCTTGGATAGAGTACTGGGCCTGGAGTCATGAAGATCTGGGCTCAAATCCAACCTCAGATACTTACTAGCTGTGTGACCCTGGTTAAGTCACTTAACCCTGTTTGCCTTGGTTTCCTCATCTGAAAAGTGAGCTGGAGAAGGAAATGGCAAACCACTCCAGGATCTTTGCCAAGAAAACTCCAAATGGGGTCATAAAGTATCAGAACATCTGGAAGGATGAAGAACAACAAATTGTGGTGATATGTATGTAAAGGGGATAAATCAGGGAAGTCTCTGGTTAGTTTGAGGACTTTAACCAATATAAGGAGATTTTCAGGTAGGGGTCGTTGTTTGGAGGCAATGATAGGACAGAGGGAACTTAAGGCTTGGTTGATTAAGGATCCACTTCTGCTCCTCATGGCCTAAAAAATAAGCTGGTTTTGTTCATTTAGACTCTAGCTCTTTACAGAAAATTGTTGATATGGTGACAGAAAATTATTAATACAAATGTAATGTTACTTACCACTCCCTTAATGATCCTAGTAATGTCAGAATTTCAGTAATATCTTTACATTTCTACTTTTAAGTTATTTATTCTTGATCAGGTTGAGCTGAACCAGAGCCTAATTCCCATGTGCCCAGAGATTTTACCTTGTAAAAGAATCTAGCTTAAGCTGGATCTCAGCTTCTAATGTCCTTGCCCCGTTCCATTGAGATTCATGACATAAAGGACAAAATGGCCAGGATGAAGTGGTTTTCCTTGCCCAGATCACCAAGGACCACTAGGGTCTCATGACCAGGCCTTGCTACTACCTCATCCCCCTCCCCTCCTAAAAGCATAAAAAAAGGTATAAAAACTTTTTCATGACCCTCTGGGTGGGGAAATCAATTGTGTTCTACACTCAGAGGACTTTCCCTAGGGGAGCAGCTTTGCTACCCTGTTATCTTAATTAAAGACTCTTTATTCCTCAGCTCATGACTTAAACTTATTTCAGGACTTGACACTGTCTAAGTCTCTTCACCTTTTCCCTTGTGCCTTCTTCCAAAGTGCAGTGAAGGGGGATTTCTCCTCTCCTCCATCCTCCTACCCAAACTAGAAGCAGTAATGGTAAGTTACAGCAGAATCTCATGGCAGGGGTGCACATGTGTTTGCTGAAGTGCTAGAAGCAGAATTTAAGGACATTGTTCCTGAACCCCAACTTCCCATATAAAGGAGGGGGATTTTTAATTCCCTGGCCAGCATGTGCCCAGAACCTAGCCTTCTTTCAGAAAAGAGAGATGGGCAGCCCCAGCTTTGGAAACTGCCTTGTAGGTATGCCAAGTTTAAGAATTTCTGAATTTGAAAGTCCAGGTAACCAGGTATTTAGAGATATTTCCTGATGCAATGTGCTCCTTGGGGGAAAAAAAGGAGGAGAGTCTACATTGGTTCTGCATAATGTCTACTTGGAGAACAAAGACAGTGAGTTAACTGTATGTTATAAGTTCAAAAAGAAGTTCACTTGTTCAGCAAGCCTCAGAATATGTTGGCCTTATGATCTAAACCACAGTATAGTACTATGAATCTATGGGAAAGACAGAATGACAAAGGACTGTCTGAGAGCAACCCCAAACACAATTCCCCTAGAGAGGGATTTGGCAAGCTACTTAAGTTTTATGTTGAAATAAAGCCTGTGTCTTACCCAAGATGTATATAATACATTGAGAGCCTATGTATGTGTTAATGTAATGGAAATGCAAATTTAAAGATCTTCCCTGCCCTAGCTTAAGTGCACCTGGAGCCTGAGATGGGAGGCTTGTTTTTCAGGAAAGCCCACGCGTTGATACTTTGTGATTGGGCAGTGGGTCAGGAGGATTGTTACATTCTCTGAGCCAGGAGAAGGCTATATAATCCCTGATAAGAGGCTTTGCTTTGGGGCTCACTTTGAGAAGTGTTGTGTGATTTCACCTGATGAGACTCTGGGCAGCCGTTGTTGAGAGCCCCCCGGCTTTGAAAACCCAGATGTTGATGCTTCCCTCTCTGGTAACTGTGATTTTGGTATTGATATAACGGTTGGGCAGTTTGGAAGCCTGTCTGCTTGATCTGTCTCTATACTCTGAAGTTCGGGGTGCTGACCTTTTCCCCCTGAACTAGGTAATATATGTTTGATTGATTAAAGTGAGCTTGTTAACTGATTTTGAGTTGCTTTCCTTTACAAAAGCAGATCTAAGAACCTGTGTTGGCAGCCACTCTGGGGATGTTGGGGTGCTTGTCGCTACACTTACCCAAGATGCATATAATACATTGAGAGCCTATGTATGTGTTGGGGCCTATGTTTCTCACACTTGCAAACTATACTTAATCTTTATTTGGAGATTGTCCTGGGTTGAATCCAGGTGGGGGCAAAGAGCCAAAGAGAGAAACTGACCCTCTTGGGAAGAACACTCAGAACCAGACACTGTACAGTCTTTGGGTGGGCCAAGGGGCAGGAAGGGACCTGAACCATGAGTTCAATGTTTTTGTGTTTTATGGGCCTGTGAATGGGCCCCAACTAAACCCCAAACTTCCATGGAAGCAGGGACTGGGTCCTAATATTTGTCTCCCATTCAAATCAACACATGTTTACAAGGGAGAAGGATAGATGGATGATCAGGAATGAGACTGGAGTCTTGCCTTCACAGAGCTCTGAGTCCAGTACAAATACACATGATATACACAAGCACTCTTGTGAGACTGTGCGAATGTCTTGTCCCTGGAATATGCTGTCTGTGTAATCATCATGAGAGCACTCTAATGTTTGTAAATGCTTTTATACATATCATCTCATTTCACCCTCACCACATTAAGCAGGTGCTCTAATAATGATGAGGAAACTAATGAGATCAGGAAACTGAGGCAGTCAGAGGTTAAGTGACTTGCCCACCATCATACAGCTAGTAAATATCTGAGGTCAGATTTGAACTCAGGTCCTCTTGTCTCCAAGCCCAGCTCTCTAACCATGCACCACCTGGATGCCTGATGCCAGGCCCCATGAAAAGCGAGTGGATATTCTCGCAAATTCTAAAATAACAACAACCATAATTCATGTTGAGCTCCCTATGTGCCAAGCACTGTGCTAAGCACAACTGTAACCCTCACCACAACCCTGCTATTGTTATCCCCATTTTACAGATGAGTGAACTGAGGCAAACAGAGATAAAGGAACTGGTCCAGGTTCACATGCAAATAAGTGCCTAAGGCCAGATTTGGCTTCTATCCACTGTGCCATCTAGCAGCCTCATGCCAGGTCCCCCAAGAACATCAAGAAAGTATTCTGGCAAATTTTATACTCCATCACTTCTCCTCAATAAAAACAAATAAACCTCAGAGAGGAAAGGAGTTATGGGGGGAGAGTGAGGCAGCAGAGGGAGAAGTAAGAGTATTCTACCCTTTGGGCCACAACCTGAAGTGATTTTGTATTCAGCAGAATTCTCTCAAAGTTCAAAGCTTGACCCCAGGGCTCCACTGATGCCCACCTTGACCATCAGACCAGAGAATGGGAATTAACTTGTCATGTAACTCTTGTCAAATTAAATCTCCTTTCCAGGACTCAGTTTGCCAAAGTTTAAAATGGAAATGTTCACCTAGATGGTCCCTAAGATCATTTATAGCTCTGACATCCTATGTTTGAAGCCTCTTCCAGCTCTGACATTACATGTTCTGTGTTCTAAGGCCCCTCCCAGCTCTGACATTCTAGGTGTCTATGATCTAAGCATTCAGCTACATTGTGCCTCAAAGTGGTCCCCCAAGGCAGTGGCTGGCCTGAATTATTTGGCAGGTTTTGCTGGGTTGGGGCTCATTTGCAAGTATAAATAGTTGAATGATCAGGCTTCATTTTAGCAACTTCCTCTTTTTGCCTCAAGCATTCACAATACATATATTTACACATACATACATATGTTGCATGTGTTTCTATCTTACCATCTATAGACACTGTAGTTGTATATGCTTAGAAAGATCAGCGATTGTATTGTGTGCACCCTGGGCCTCCCTCCATGGATGCAGGTCATGGTGTCCCCTTTGTGCCTTCTTTGACAGCCAAAGACCAAAAGAGTCCTCTCCTTAAGGTCCAACCCTTTCGTGAGTGAGAGCTCGTCCTAGAACTGTTAGTACTTGAGGCCCAGAAATACATAAACACACTCACATTACAGTTAAGGTGACAGGAGAGAAGAGATAAAAAGACCATGAGTAGCATTGAGAGAGTCTATCCAGGAAAAGGGAGATAAAAAGTCAGAGGACAGAGAGAGAGACAGAGACACAAAGAGAGAAACAGATGAAAGAGAAAAGAAAAAGAGACAGAGGAAAGACAGACAGTAGGGAGAGAGACAGAGAGAGACAAAGGAAGGAGAAGGAGAAGGAGAAAGAGGAGGAGGAGGAGAAGAAGGAGGAGGAGGAGGAGACAGAGAGATGAGAGTGGGGAAAGAGAAAGAGAGAAAAAAAGAGTGAGGAGAGACAGAGAGAGACAAAGACAAAGACAGACACAGGAAGAGAAGAGAGAAAGAGACAAAGGAGAGACAGAGAGACGGAGAGAAACAGAGAGAAGAATGAGGATACAGAGAGATGAGAGTAAGGAGAGAGTGGGGAAAGAGAAAGAAAGGGAGAGTAAGGAGAGAGAGCAAGCACCATCTAACTTTAGGGGGAGGAAGATTTGTTGAAGGTGGACAGGGGGAGTTTGGTCATTTCAGGAAAAGATCTCTGAGCTGAATAATTGTATCATCATTCTTACTCATCATTCAACAATCCAACGTATAAACTGGGGAGATGATACAGTCATGCATCTTGTGATCTAGCCTACCTGTCTTTTCACATATACCACACCCCAGTTCCCACCTCTAGATTTTTGCACAGGTAGTCCCCTACACCTGGAATGCACACCCTACTCACACCTTGCTCTTGGACTTTGGTTTTCTTTAAGACTCAACTCCAGCACCACTTTCTACAGGAAGCCTTTTCTGATTCTCCCCCCTCTCAGTTGCTAGGGTCCTTTCTCCCTAAACTGCCTTGTACGCATTTCTCAAATATTATGTATACACTTTTATGTGTTCCTATTGCCCACCTTCCCTCTATTAGAATATAAGCTCCCTAGGGGCGGCTAGGTGGCCCAGTGAGTAAGAGCACTGGCCTTGGAGTTGGGATGACCCGAGATCAGATCTGGCCTCAGAAAATGAGCACCCACGCATAAATAATGACTAGCCTTGTAACCTTGAGCAAGCTACTTAACCCCAATTGCTTTAAAAAAAAAAAAAAGAATATAAGCTCCTTGAGGGCAGGAATGTTTCACCTTTGTCTTTATATTCTCAATACTTAGCACACAGAGTTAAGGATTTGACAAGTGTTTGTTGGGTGACTGATCAGATACACAGAGAGTTATAATATAGACGATATTATAAGTTTGTAGGAGAACTCTAAGCCAGAAGATCTGAGAGATTTAAGGAAGGGATCATGTCTAGCTAGAGGGATCAGATAAGATTTTATAGTGGAGATAGCACCTGAGCTAGGTCTTAAAGGAAGGAAAGTATTTCAACCTCTGGAGAATCACAGCTTCTCAAATCAAAGAATCTCTAAAGTAGAAAGGGGTCTTAGAAACTTAGTCCAACCCATTCCTTAGGAGAATTTCTTCTATAATATCCCCAACAAAGGGGTCATCCTGGTATTTGAATGCCTACAGCAACAGGGAACTCCCAACCTCATACTTTATGTGATCCCTTTCATGGGGCAGCTAGGTGGTATAGTGGATAGAGGGCCAGCCCTTGGAGTCAGGAAGACCTGAGTTCAAATCCAACCTCAGACACTAATTAGCTGTATGACGCTGGGCAAGTCACTCAACCCTGTTTGCCTCAGTTTCCTCATCTGGAAATGGTGAACCATTCCAGTATCTTTTTTTTTGGAGGGGGGAAGGCAAAGCAATTGGGGTTAAGTGACTTGCCAAGGTCACACGGCTAGTAAGTGTGTCAAGTGTCTGAGGTCAGATTTGAACTCAGGTCCTCCTGACCCCAGAGCCAATGCTCTATTCACTGCATCACCTAGTTGCCCCAACCATTCCAGTATCTTTGTCAAGAACAGCAACAGTTCCTTCCATAACTCTGATTATGAGGAAATGTTTCTTTACAAATACTACTTGTGCACTCCTCTGGGACCAAGAAATACATCACTTTACCTATAAGATAAGACTTAAGATACTTGAAGGAAGCTGCTATATGTCTGCCCCTTTCACCTCCCCACAAGATTTCTCTACTCTGGGCTGAGATTCTCCCAGCTTCTTCAGCCAAAGCCCATATGACATAGTTCCCAGCTCCTTGTCATGTCACTTTCCAGAAACATTCATTTATTTGGCAACATCCTTTCTAAAATGTGATGTCCAGTACTGAACACTATGCTCCAAGTTTACTCTCACCAGGTTGTGTTTGCCCTTCATTTTCAAACAGGACCATGGCATCAGGGACACGATGAAATGACTTGCAGGTTCTCACCAGGGCAGGGAACTGTAGAACCATCACCTCCCTTTCTAAATGTGGCTGCTATGTTGTCACAGTGTTGGCTTACCTCAAGCTTGCTCTCCACAAAAGCCTCCAGATCTTTTTCCTTTGCACTGTGGATAAGCTAGGCCTCCTGTATTCTTACAGGGAACTTTTTTGAATATAAATATGGGACTTTGCATTTTTCTCTATTGAATTTCATCTTTTCACACTTAACCCACCATGCTAGAATTTTGGTATCTTTTTGGATATGATTGTTTTTCATCCAGTAAGCAATGGCAACTCTGGCCCAGTAATGGCTTATTTTTGCCTTGGTGACCATCATGGGCAGGGAAAAAATCCCCAAGAGACTGGCAATTTCCTACCTTCACCAAAGGACTTCTAAGGCCAAATGCCTGTGGGACAGTAATATTTCAGTTCCTACATCATGCACCATTAAACAGGGTAACTCAACGTCCCAGTCAAGCAAGAGGGCGTTTTTACAGCTGGCCATTAAAGTTCATTACACAAGGAGCCCAGAGCCTGTGGCCCATCCCTTGGCAGCAGAGCAGGGTGAGGTGGAGGTAGGTAGAGGGCACATCAGTTTCCAACTTTTTTATTACTAGCAGGCAAGTTGTTATGAGCAAAAGGAGGGGGAAGGATGAGTGTGGGAGCCTGTAAACTGAACTGACAGTGGCCCCTGGTATACAGGACAGAGACAATTCTCCAGTGACCTTCCAGGGACTTCCATTCCAACATGACAGAATCCCAGAGCTAAGATGATTTCAGAGGTCATCTAATCCAGAGTTGTCAAAATCACCAGGCTGCCCACACAGCTCCTGAATCTGACTGGTACCAGATTAAGAATCTGACTGGTACCAGATTAAAATGTAATTGGGGAATGTTTACCAAAAATAAATAAAAATACAATACAACATAGATAATGGTTATTTGTGGTTTTCTAAGTCAATATGTAGCAGCAAAGATCTTGTATTTTAGTTTAACACCCCTGTTCTTTTTTTTTTTTTGGAGGGCAGTTGGGGTTGTGACTCGTCCAAGGTCACATGGCTAGTAAGTGTTAAATGTCTGAGGCTGGATTTAAACTCAGGTCCTTCTGACTCCAGGGCTGGTGCTCTATTCACTGCTCCACCTAACTGCCCCAACACCCCTGTTCTAATTCAACTGGTACCTGAGTAAAATTCCTTCCCCAAATCCTAGACAATTGGTCATCTGACCTGGGCTGGATGGATCTCCAGGAAATGGGGGCTGACTGCCCTTGCCATAATCCATTTCATTTTTTAATTAGTCTAATTGTTAGAATTTTTTTCTTACTTCTCCTAATCTTCTCCCTAGGGTCCCAAGTTCTGACTTCTAGATCCAAGCAGAATTAGCCTAATTCCTTTTCCCCAGGACGGGCATCCAAATGAAAACATGGACCATATACCAAAGACTTACTTCTCTAGGCTGAGTCCTCAGTTCATCCACATCCAATGGAGCTTCATTTTATTGTACCCAGCATAGCCAGAGAGGCTCAGGGCAGGGGATGTTGGTGTTGATGGACCACACTGTCTGACATTTCCATACTCTTGGTCCCCCTACAATGCTCTTATCGTTGTCCTTTGGGACCTGAAATGATTTCTACCATCACCAATGATTCTCACCACCTGGGCTAAGATTCAGACCTTCCCCCCCCACCCCCCCCCCACAAGAGGACTTTGGAAAGTTTAATTGCCTGGGACACACAGACAACAAATGAATTGCCAAAGGTGTGGTCCATGGAGTTACAAAGAGTCTGACAGGACGGAATGACTGAAAACAACAGAAGATAGTATCAGAGGTAGCAGCTGACTCCTGATCTTCCTAACCCTGAGGCCTGCTCTAGGCCACATTGTCCCTCCATACAGAGCTGTTACTTACCTGCATTGGTAAAAGAAGGGAACCTCACCTGTGAACCCCTTACAACAACGACACTAATTTGTGAATTTATCCACTTCCCTAAGGTGTGAAAGTTACATGATCTGCTCCCCTTCCAATTTTTCAGTGGTAGGATCTTAGATATGCAGGTCCAGAGATTGTCTCTTAATTGAATTTTGTGTCCTTTCCACCATCTAGCACAGGACCCTGCTACCTGTCATCACAGTTGTTGCCAAGTAAATGTTATTTGTTGCAGTGAAGAGCAGAAAGACAGTAAAGGCAGCCCTAAGGCTTACTGGACAGGTTAGATAGGGCCTCTTTCCTACTGAGTAACAGAAAATGTCAGCACTGGGTCCATATTTATACACTAAACGTCCCCATCATTTGCACACTCTAATTTGATGCCCTGGAAGGCCTGGTAGGTTGGGCCAGAACAATTCCCTTCTGACCATTAGCCAGAGGTAAATAGCCTAAGCCCCTTTTTATCCATTCCCTTCACCAAATCCTCTGGGCTTTCATGCCTGACAAAAGTGCTTTCTCTTGATTTTTCTTGGCAAAGTAATTGTGCATTTAACACCTCAGAATGTGGGCAGGTGAATAAAAAAAGATCTATAGCATGAGAAAAAGCATTTAACAACCTAACAGCACCATATTAATGTTATCATCATCATCATTCCTTTTCTAGGGGAAGGGGGCCCTGTGATTTCATGGGTATCAGGAACTTACAATGTGAAAACTCCCTCCACATATAGATCGACTATTGGTCTACAGCTTACCATCTTAAAGAGTTAACTGGGGCACTAAGAGGTTAGTTAGGTGACTGGCTCAGGTCCACAAGCCAATATGTGTCAGAGACAAGACCTGAATCTGGGTCTTCCTGATTCTAAGACTGGCTCTGCAATTGCTGTTTCTCATAATTCTTATTAGAAAAAAAAATAGTAATAATGATAATCAATCAACAAGTACTTATTGAGCTCCTACTATGTGATGACAATCTATCAAACAAGCACTTATAAAGCTCCTCCTATATGATGACAACCAATTAAGAAGCACTTATTAAGCTCCTACTATATACCAGAAACAGTGCTAGTCTCTAGGACTGGGATTCTTAATTTTTTTAATAATATGTGTGTGTATGTATCATGGGCCTCTTTGGCAGTCTGATGAAGCCTAAGGATCTTTTCACAGAATAATGTTTTTAAATGCATAAAGGAAAATGCATTGTACAAAGGAAACCAATTGTGTTGAAATAGTTATCAAAATATTTTTTAAAAAAATAATTTTAAACCCCAGGTTAAGAATCCTTTCTCTAGAGATACAAACCCCAAAGTTAAACAGTCCCCATTCACAAAGAACTTAATATAACAACAGATAAAGTGGAGTATAGAGCAGAGGTGGGGAACCTGTGGCCTTGAGACGACATGTGACCTTCTAGGTCCTTGGGTGTGGCCTTTTGACTTGAGTTCAAGTTTTACAGAAAAAATCCTTTTGTTAAGGGGATTTGTCCTGTGAAGTTTGAATTCAGTCAAAGAGCTGTACTTGAGAAACTACCTAGTGATATATAGAGGACCATTTTAAGTACTGATTGTGTATAGCAAGACAACAAGTCACCTAACCTCTCAGTAGAGCAGCTAGGTGGCAAAGTGGATGGAGGACAGGGTCTGAAGTCAAGAAAACCTAAGTTTAAATCCTACTTCAGACACTTACTAACTGTGTGACCCTGGGCAAGTCACTTAGCCCTATTTGCCTCACTTTCTTCATTTGTAAAATGAGATGGAGAAGGAAATAGCAAACCACTCCAGTACCTTTGCCAAGAAAACCCAACATGGGGTCACAAAGAGTTGGACATGACTGAAAAATAACAACAAATAACCTCTTGGTTCCCTCAGGCAACTGTCTAAGATCAAAAGTTGCATAAAAGGTGCTGACTCATCTCAGAGATCTCCTGTAGCAATGAAATCACAGGTTCAGGCCCTGATGCAAAAAAATCTAAAACCCATGTTACCTGAAGGGGATGTTAAGTTCTCCAAGAACAGTATTTCTTTTTCATCTTTGTAAGGCTGAAGTAATTATCCCAGTGATGGACATGTTAGTTAATTTATTAGATGGATACATGATTATAAATATGTTTACAGTAATGATTACAAAAATTAGGGAATTACAAAATTAGGCAATGATATTCATAAGAATAAATAACAATATACATAATTATAATTATTATATATAAAATAGTAATAAATAATAAGGTCCTAGGAAAGGACCACTCCAATGCCCCGTGTCATCTTGGTAATAATCTAAAGCTCTTTAAGATTCTGCCAATGAAGCCCAAGCTCTGACAGGATCTGTCCCATGCAGGACAGAGTGGGAGAACAGGGCCAGACACCAGCTGTATCTGCCTGCTGTCAGAGCACTAGACTTCATGGGTAAAGAGGGACTCACCACCAATCAATAGGCCAATAGAAAGTGAATTCTTTGGCCATGGCAACCCATAAAACATTCACATTAATGGCAGCAGAGTGGAGGCAAAGGGAGCTGAGGTTTCTGTTAACCACAGTATTTTTAGACCTTGTCTATAAACATGAAGTTCACTGTTGTGCTCTAAAGGTGAGATCCTTGTCCAAGAAACTAGTCAGTATATTCTTAGAGGAATTGAGCCTTATCAGTCCTGACAGCCTTACTATATAGAAATAAAACCAGAAGACAAAGGAAATTGTAACTAAATGGAAGGATGGTCCACAGGTTCTCCTTGAAAAGTCAAATTTATTATTATTAATATTTTAATTTTTGTTTTCAATTCCAAATTCTTTCCCTCCTGCCATTACTCTTACTCATTGAGAAGAAATATAATACCCTCGTACATATAAAGCCATGTAAAATATATTTCCACATTAGTTGTGTTCAGGGAGAAAAAATCAAGAAAAACTAAGAAAAAATACACTTCAGTCTGCATTCAGAGATCACATCAGTTCTCTCTCTGGAGGTGGATAACAGTTTTCATCTTGAGTCCTTTGGAACTGTCATAGATCATTGCATTGATCTGTTACTAAGTCTTTTGCAGCTAATCATCATTACAATATTGTTGTTCCTATGTTATTACATTACAATATTACTATTACTATTGTTCTCTTGGTTCTGCTCACTTCACTTTGCATCTGTTCATATAGGGTCTTCCCAGATTGGGAAGGTAAATTTAACAAATGGTTTCGCTATATGCACTGAAGTTTTCATGGTGATGGTGGGGGGAGGGACTGGAGGGTCCCCCCCTAGATATCAGTGATTTCATTTTAGAATAAACTTCTATTTTGGTGTGAATAGGTAATCATGTTCTCCTTCCCACTTTCTTTGAGGACTCCTTTACCACAATTTGTGTACAAGGTCAGCCAAAAGACAAACCAGTTTACCCTATTTTGGATCCCCAGAGCAAGGATGAATGAGCAAGTTAATAAGTCTCTGTCCCATGCCCTAAAACACAACAAAATGCCCACAAGGGCAGTGGCAAAATGTTTGTAACCCAGAAGGACCAGATACTTTTCTGTGTATGGTAACAATGCATGGGAAATAGTTCATATTCAGAAGCCCACTTTCCCCATAGAGACTCCCTTTTCTTGGTGCCAGTTAATGCTTCTCCATGCCATGGCTTGTAACTATGGATAAAAAAAGCACTTTTTATTGACTTGTACCCTAAAGCATAAGCAACAGGTTTTCTTTCCATGACAGTGAACATAAGCAAAAAACCACAATGAAGATAATTGCAACTCACACATCAAAGTCATTGTAGAGGATAAGGACATAGAAAAAGTTCATGAAGAATTTATCAAGATAACAACAACTTACATCTGTACAATGCTTTAAGATTTGCAAAAATCCTTCATGTTAAGTCAACATATGTGTTATAATTGTTGAATTCAAAGTGAAAGTGAGTATAGGAAAGGACAAAGAAAAATACTTTTCAAAACATGGCTCAGTATTAAGCAACTGAATAAGCAGAAGGCTTATAGAGGTATGGCTTCAGATCCTGTTTCAAACACATGCCATCTGTGTGACTTTGAGCAAGTCACTTGTCCTCCCTAGGCTACAGATCCTTCATCTATAAAATGAGAAGATTGGACTCTAATGTCCCTTCAAGCTCTAAATCTCTAAGCCTAATCCTGAGTCTTTTGCCTTTATTTCATGAATACTTAGTTCTGAGAGAGATTTTAAAGACCCTGGATGTGACAATTATAGAACAACATTACAAAAAATGAAAATATCTACATATTAATATATAGGAGGGGAAGCTAGGTGGCTCAGTGGATAGAGCACTGGGCTTGGAATCAGGAAGATGAGTCTTCCTGAGTTCAAATCTGGCCTTAGACACCTGTGTGACCTTGAGTAAGTCACTTTACCCTGTTTGCCTCAGTTCCTCATTTGTAAAATGAGCTGGAGAAGGAAACGGCAAATCACTCCAGTATCTTTACCAAGAAAACTTCAAATGAGGTCACAAAGAGTCAGACATGACTGAAAATGACTGAACGACAATATATAAGAAAGGGCTGATAGGCAAGTAATTAAATCTTTGCCTGTAGTCAGACCATTAGCAAGTTAAAGCAAAAATCAGATTCAACAGCAAAACTAGAAGAAAAGATAAAGACGAAATGATGATATGTTGATCCCAAACAGCTCCAAGTTACCCTATTCAAACATGCTATTGATGTCAAAAATGGAAAATGAAAAAGATGTTGACTTTGATTTGAACAATTTAAATTTAATTGATAAAAAAAAAAGGTACCACAATAAGGAGGCAAAAAAAATTATCCAGAAACCACCTCAGCCAGCAAACATATGACCTCCTTTGCAAGTGGAAAAACATGCCAGGCAAAGATGCCACCAGTTTAGAATGTAAACTATTTGTAAAATATTGTGGAGGAGGATAGTGGCAGCTATCCTCATAAAAAACACTAATAAAAGAGTCATACAGGGAGAGTTAGTTTGTAGAAATTATGGCCTGAGACCCAATTTAGGCAGATCATCCCAAGATCATTTACAAATGAAACTGAAAGAACAATAGATAGATGAAAATGGAACAAAGCTGCCAGTGTTTTTACAGTGACCTTCTTTAATCATCTATTAGGCTCAAAGTGGAATGGACAGAGTATTGACTTTGGAATCAGGAAAACCTGGGTTCAGACCTCACCTTTAATATTTACTAGCTATGGAAGACAGGTCCTAACTCCAAGTCTCTCCCTCTAACCACTACTCTGCCTAGCTTTGCTGGACCTCCTTCACTAAATCCATAACTGCTCAAAAGGTTTCAGCCAAAAAAAACTAAACTAAAAGGTGAGCAAAACCAAATAAATGAAGAATGCTCTTTTTCAGAACTACAAAAAGCAGCTAGAGGAAGAGTTTAAGAAATTTGTTCATCTAGGTATATACATATAGAGACATACATAATATATATTATGTATACATATATACATACATATATATACACAAAGATGGACAATGAGCTGGACCCAGAATTAAATGACAGAAAAAAGGAAAAAACATTTATTAAACACCTACTATGTCCCAGGTACTGTGCTAAGTGCTTTACAAATATTAACTCATTTTTGATGCTCACAATAATCCTAAGGAGTAAGTGCTATCATTATCCCAATTAGAGGAAACTGAGACAAACAGAGGTTAAGTGACTTGCCCAGGGTCACAGAGCTAATAAGTATATGAAGCTGGTTTTGAATTCAGATCTTCCTGAGTTCAGTCCCAGAGCTCTATGCACTGTGCCACCTGGGTGCCTTTAAAGAGAGGCCTAAATTACACATGGGATATCATAGAAAAGCTTTCAATAATCCCTGCCTTGCTCCCTCCCACATGTATAGGCAGGCACATGCCCAACATTTTTTAACAGAAATAATCTCCTAGCAATGTCATATGGCTATAAATCATGAAACACCAAAATCTTCAAATAATCAAAATGGTGGGGACTCAAAAGATAATGGAGACACATGGTGGGTATAAGTAGATGACATTATAATACCAAAGGTTACCAAGGACATGAATAGTCAGAAAAAAAGTGAGCTTGTCGTATAGAATAGCAAAGATAATAAATAGGCAGGCTGAGTGTTGCACCAGGGCTATGAAATGTAAAAATAAAAACCAAGAGGAAAACCTTAATACATTGGGTTAATCACCTATGGAGGATGTATGGGAAAATATGAAAGGGAATTGCATTTTGATTAGCTAGTATTGGCAGAATATAGTTAACCCTATTGGAGGGAATATCCATATGGGTGAGAACACAGATCCATTGAAGTAATTATAATAATCCTAGTACAATTTTACACAATTGTAACTTCCCACACCTCCCTCCATCTCTCTCTGACACTGCATGAGCACAAATCTATAGTTGAACCCACAAGAGGAAGATGCATGGGTATAAGGAACAGCGGAAGGAGCTGACCGACAAGGGAAAGGTGATATAGGATAAACTGGAGTGGATGTTCAACTAAGACAGAGTTGGACCAAATTGAAGGAAAAAGGACAGAGGAAAGGAAAATGAGGTGATTGTACTTGGGTATCTGGGTATTTCCCCTGCAGCCACTGGAGTGGATTGAGAAACCTAGACCTGTTTTGCCCTATGGAAATACACTTTGTCTGCACTTGCTGGTGCAAGGGAGAATAGCAAATGGAGGAGAAGTAGTACTGAAAACCAGAGAGGACCTAGAATGACAGGTGAAAGGGAACGAGAGCTGAGACTAAAGCTGTTCTCTCCCTGTAGCGAAAGGTGGGGGGGGGGGGGGAGATTAAATCTAAGCACCTGAGCTTCATCTCTTTAATCTACCAGGTTAAAAGTCTTACCTATTCCACAGACCCCAAGGACACCAAAGACAGAAAGAAAGGTCCCATTTTCACCAAAACATCTATAGTTGTACTGTTCATAGCAGCAACATTCTGGAAACAAAGATACTCATCATTTAGGAAATGACTAAGTAAGCTGCGGTAAATATTACCGTGCCATAAGAAATGATATAATAAAGAATACAGAGAAGTAGGAGACATATAAACTGATGCAAAGTTAAGCATGCAGAACCAGAAACAATATGCACAATAACCACAATAAAGGAACTGGAAAAAATAACAAAATTAACCAAAATGCAATAATGTCGTCTTATAATGACAAAGTTTAACCCTAAAAAAGAAATAGGAGAATATGCCTCTCTCCCTTTGCAGAAGGTGAAATTCTGGGTATGGAACAATGCCTATATTTCCAGAATCAATTGATGTGTTAGCTACTTTTTCAGAACTTTACTTCCTTCTTCCTTTTTTTTTATTTCTCTCACCTTGTGCTATAAGGGATGGCTCTCTGGGTGGGAAAGAAGAAGGGATATATTGGGAAATGAAAGTAATTAAAGACAAAAATATCCATGCAAACTTTTAAAGGAAAATAAATTTTAAAAATAAAAACTTGCTTTTAGACAAAAATATTTGAAGCTAGCTCAGTCTGAGAGGAACCACAAATACCCAACTTCATAGTGGTTGTTTCAATATACTTAGCTTCTTTTTTAAGAGTTATGGAGTTTTTTTATGAGTTATAGAGTTTTCTATGGTTATGAGTAAGGAACTATATACAGTTAAGTCATGCTTGTATTTGAATTTCATTTGAAATAGCACAGGAAAGAGGCCAAAGTCTCTTCATGAGTGGGGGCGGGGGGGTGCACGACTAGACATAAGAGTCTAATTTTGTAAGTCATGCAGTATATCCCAGCCTAAGGAAATGATTGCTACCATTCCCAAAAAAAGGGTGGAGCCAGGAGGTGGAGGTACCCAGCTCTCTGAGAGTCATAGAGAGCTTAGCATTATTTCTAGGTACCCTCTGTTGTTGAATGGAGCATAAATCACAGAATAAGGTCAAGCATTTGGGCAGCAGCACCTCCTGGTGATTAAATCATTCTTGGTGGATAAATAGTTTGAATAGATGTATGGATCAGTAAAACAGGTGACTCATCAAACCCTAGAATTCTTTTCATTCAATCATTCAACGGTTTATGAGTAGTGAATGGAAGGGCCTGCCCACGTGTATGTTCCAAGCAGGATAACACACTACTTTTTGAGGCAATAAAATTTCCATGTCTGATTTATTAGTTATGTGACCATGAGCAAGTCCCATAACTAATGAGCCTCAGGCAAATCTCTAAGACTACAAGTTATAAATCTACTTCAGAGAAAGGACAGTTCCCACGCCCACAAAGAAATCACAGGTCCTTGAAGAATTGATCATTCCTTGGGGTGGGGGTAGGGGACAGGGAAGGAGGTAAAGAGAGAGGGGCCATCAGGAAGGGAAGGGAAATTAGGTTGCAACTAATTTCATAGGAATGTGGTCAGAGCACTCAACTGACAACCCATAACACAAGCAAGAAGCTTTCTGATTGGTTAAGTGTAAGCCAAGGATTAGACTGGAGCTGTAAGCTTTTACCAGAGCATCCAAGTAGATCAATACCAAATGGGTAGAGGATATTCTTAGACACCATCAGGAGGAGGGGAAGAATCTACCAGAGATCTTTATGCCTAGAGAGAATCATAGGGCCAATTTAGTCTGGTGAAATAGAGCTCAATAGTACTCTATGGTACCATAGGTGGCACAATGGATAAAGCATTGTGTCTGGTGTCAGGAAGACCTGAATTCAAATCTGATCTCAGATATTTGCTAATTGTGGGCAAGTCACTTAACTCGCCCGCTTTAGTTTCCTCAACTGTAAAAGGAGGGGGGGGGGGGTCATAATAGCACTTATTTCACAGTGTTATGAGGATCTTAAGATAATATTTATGAAGCACTTAGTTCAGAGGGCTTAATAAGTGCTTATTCTCTTCCTTTTCCATAATGAACGCTCTTGACGAGTTTTTTCTAAATCTGCATATTCCCTTTTTCCTTGTCAATAAAACCTAGAAAATCTTGAGTTTTTGAACATGTGGAAATGAGGAAAAAGAGAAATAATGATGGTAATGATATCCAATGTGTATATAGCATTTTAAAGCCAGCCAAGCTCTTTCAGGTGCCAAGTCATTAGTGACTGTGGCAGCCAAAGGAGATAGTTAGTGGAAGGATTAGCTTATCTCTAACTCTCTAACTCAGGGAACCAAGCCGGCTTGGGGGGAAGGGTGGCACCTGGGTGCAGGGAGGGCAGAGGCTCCAGGCCTCAAGCTGAGACTCACTGATCACAGAAATTTGGGCATGCTAATGAAGATGAAAGCCCTAGGACTCAGGGCAAAGTCTAGGAGAGGTTCCAAGAAAGGAATGCTCCCAGAAGCTGAGGCCTAGAACCCACAATCATAACCCTCACAGAGTCCCTGTGTTTGGAGTACAAAGATTCAATTCAATTCCACCAACATTTATTAAACTTCTACTAAATTTGGGTGTGGGGCATTTTGTCAAGTCCCTAAGAATATGAAAAGTTTCTGACCTCAAAAATATTATGGTTATCCCTTCCACATTGTGATTTTCCCCACTGCAATTTCAATATATCATGGGTTGGCATAAGAAATTAAATCAGAGGGGCGGCTAGGTGGCGCAGTGAATAGAGCGCCGGCCCTGGAATCAGAAGGACCTGAGTTCGGAGCCGGCCTCCGACACTTAATCCGCACAAAACAAAAACCTAGCCGTGTAACCTTGGGCAAGTTACTTAACCCCAATTGCCCTAAAGGGGCGGCTAGGTGGCGCAGTGAGTAAGAGCGCCGGCCTCGGAGTTTGGATGACCCGAGATCAGATCCGGCCTCAGAAAATGAGCACCCACGCATAAATCAAATGACTAGCCGTGTAACCTTGAGCAAGTTACTTAACCCCAATTGCTTTAAAAAAAAAAAGAAATTAAATCAGAATTTGGGGGGACTTTTATGGAAGCCCCAGACAACATAGGAAGGCTGGCAGATGACAAAGAAAAAGTTTAAAAGCTCATAAATGCATAAAATGGGGGCAGCTGGGTGGCACAGTGAATAGAGCACTGGCTCTTGAGTCAGTAGGACCTGAGTTCAAATCCAGTCTCAGACATTTAACACTAGCCATGTGACCTTGGGCAAGTCACTTAACCCCAATTGCCCTGCCTTCCCCCCTCCAAAAAGCAAAAAAAAAAAAAAATGCATAAAATATATGTATAGTATTATATAATATATTCTATGACCAAATACTTGACCCAAATTTTACAATAAGGTACTATAAATACCCCATAAAAGAAAAAGAAAAAAATTTCAGAGTTCTTCTCTAGTATGAAGAGAGAGTCAAAAATTTTATGTTAATTTTCCAGATCTCATGGTGGGGCACTGATCCCCTGTCTCCCACAATGTGAAAGGGATAATTGTATGTTCCAGTAGGGGCAAAACAACTGGTATATACTTCAATAAATCATTGAAACTGAACCAGACTTGTGATTTCATTGATATAAAGAAGCTCCAGCCTGGAAATGCCCTTTGCCAATATAGATGTCTAGGTACTTGCAGTCTCAGAGTTGCCTTAGAAATTGTAAAAGCTAAGTGATTGGCTCAGGTGTCAACAGCAGTGACTGGATCAAGGTCTTCCTGCCTCTGTAGCAGGTTCTCCATCCCTATATCCCAGTGCCTCCAATCTGTACAAAGTTAAGTACAAGGCTCTTTTGGTGGAAATGGGAGCAGCACTGGAGCCTTAGGGAGTGAGCGAAGCCTTCTGCTAGTAGGTGGGACTTAAGGTGAATAAAATTGTTTCTAACTGCAAGGATCATTTGCCAAACTTGCAAAGGAAATAAGATTAGGGCACAGATAGAAGGTGGGATGCAAATGGGCAATATACAAGTTATAGGGTGTTATAGAGGTCCCAGTGAGGAAAAGAAAACATCTGGGATAGCTGTGGGCAACCTGTGGCCTCGAGGCCTTCTAGGTCTTAGAACCTTCTAGGTGCAGTCTTTTGACTGAGTCCAGGTTTTACAGAACAAATCCTTTTATTAAAGGGATTTGTCCTGTGAAGCTTGAATTCCATCAGAGAGCCATGCTTGAGGAACTAGAGGGCCATATGTGGCCTCAAGGCCATAGGATCCCCACCCCGGCAAGAATGAACCTTGGAGATCACTTGTTCAAAGCCAGAAGAGGAAACTGAAACTCAGGGATGAAGGTGACATGGAGACACAGGTCACCAGCAAAGCCCAGGTTCAAGCCCTGAACTTCTTTCTAATACACTGCTGAAAAATTACTGCCATTTGGCTAGGTGATAAAGTGAGTGGAGTGCTAGGCCTGGAGTCAGGAAGACCTGAGTTCAAATCTGGCCTCAGATACTTCCTAACTATGTTACCTGGTGCAAGTCTCTTAACTTGTCTGCCTCAGTTTCCCCAATTGTGAAATGGGGATCATAATAGCACCTGCCCTGGGTAAGGACCAAATGAGATGATATTTGTAAAGTACTTAACACAGTGTCTAGAATACAGTCAGCAGCAATCTGGTGCAGACTCTGTGTCAGATTGTTCTGGCCCACTTATCAGCACAAGCCTCACAAATACGTAGACTTCTTAAGCATCTACCCATTATGGGGGAGGGAAGCCAAATGGTGGAGCAGAAGCAGGAAACTGTGCACCCCCCACAACCACCTCAAATACCTGTAAAATATGACTAAACAAACTTTAGAGCCACAGAACCCACAGAGTGACAGAGAGAAACAAATCTCCTGCAGAAGGCGGCCTGGCAGGCGGACAGGAAGGGCTCATCACAGCATTCCAGGAGCTGAGCACAGTCCTGAGTGAACCCAGTGGTTTTGGCCCCTGGGCAGCCCCAACTAGCCAGGGCCAGAACAGACTTCAGGTGGGTGAATCACCAGCAGCTGTGGTGGTTTCCAGACTTTTCAACCCATAAACACCAAAAAGAAAATAAAAGGTCAGTCCGGAACTCTGTTGGAAAGGAAGGGTGTGGTCCAATCCCTACCCATGGGGCAAGAGGTGGCGGAGGCACTGTGGTTGCAGCAGCTGCCCCATGGCTGCCTCAGGAGCTCCTGGCCTACAGATCATAGGAGGACCAAGCGACCATTCAGAGGGTAATCTCTGTTGTTTTTACTTGCTTGGATCTGGGTCACTCTCTTGGGTGGTGGTCCTGGGGTGAGAAATGCCAGTTTGCCAGTGTGGTGTCTGTAGAAAGGGCACCCTCGAAACAGTGCATCCAAGGCACTCTCCCCCCAGATCACCTCCAAACTATGTAAAAGGGGACTCTGAACAACTTATGGAGCCCCAGCACCCACAGAACGACACAGAGAAGCTAACCACCTGCTGAGGATAGCCCAGCAGCCCTTCAGGAAGGACCAGCTCAGTGCTCTGGGAGCCGGCAGCACAGCACGCAGTGCACAGGGAGCCGAGCCCAGGTCTGTGTGAGCCGTGGTTTTAGCCCTAGGATGGCTGGGCCAGCAGCTGGCTGGAGGGACCCCAGAAGACCAGCAGCTGTGGCGATTCCAGAATTATCAACTCAGATATGCCTAGGACAAAGTGAGAGGTTAGTGCCCTATGGACTTTGGGACCAGTATTTGGGGAATGCATCGGCTTCCTCCCCTGGGGGCTAGAAGCCACTGAGGAGACACGCCATTTTGTAGTTTTCAGAGGCAGCTCCAGTTCCTGGCCTGCGAACTGTAGGGAGATCCAGCGATCAGTCTTGGGGGGTAATCGCTCTTGTTTTAACCTCCCTGGATCTGGATTGTGATCTGGGGGGGAGGTCTGGGGTGGGTATCCAGCTTGACAGAAAGCTGTGAAGACCCCAACGTTTGGGACGAAAGCTCTCCTGTCTGGTGGCAGAGTCCTATTGTGGCAACAAGCCCAAAAGTCAAGTAATTAAGTGGCAATACATCAAGGCAAAGGAAACAAAATAAACAGAAAAATGCAACCTTAGACTCCTATTTTGGGGGCAAAGATGATCAAAGCATAGAACAGGAGGAGGACTGTGGGGTCAGAAATCCTCCTCCAAAAGCCCCAATGGAAAATATGAGCGGGTTACAGGCCATAGAGGACCTTAAGAATGACTTTAAAAATCAAATAAGAGAAGTGGAGGAAAAATTGGAAAGAGAAATGAGAAGGATGCAGGAAAAGTATGAAATGAGGGTCAACAGCCTGACTGAGGAAAACAACACCTTAAAATAGACTAACTCAAATGGCAAAGGAGGCCCAAAAGGGCAATGAGGAGAAGAATGCCTTAAAAAGTCGAATTTGCCAGATGGAAAAAGAATCTCAAAAGTTCACTGAGGAGATTCATTCCTTCAGAGTGAGACTGGAGCAAATGGAAGCTAATGACTTTATGAGAAATCAAGATGCTGTTAAGCAGATCCAAACAAATGAAAGATTAGAAGGCAATGTGAAATATCTCATGGGAAAAACCACTGACCTGGAAAATAGATCCAGGAGAGACAATTTAAAAATTATTGGACTACCTGAAAGCCATGATCAAAGAAAGAACCTAGAAATCACTCTTCAAGAAATTCTCAAGGAAAACTGCCCTGATGTTTTAGACCCAGAGGGCAAAATAGAGGTTGAAAGAATCCGCCAATCACCTCCTGAAAAAGATCCCAAAAAGAAAACTCCCAGGAATATTATAGCCAGGTTCCAGAATCCCCAGATCAAGGAGAAAATACTACAAGCAGGCAGGAAGAAATAATTTCAATATTGTGGAAACACAATCAGAATAGCACAGGACCTGGCAGCTTCTACATTGAGGGATAGAAGGGCATGGAATATGATATTCCAGAGGGCAAAAGAGCTGGGACTGAACGCAAGGGTCACCTACCCAGCAAAACTGAGTATTTTGTTTCAGGGGAAAATATGGTCATTCAGTGGAATAGAGGACTTTCAAGCATTCTTGAGGAAAAAACCAGAGTTGAATAGAAAATTTGACATCCAGACACAAGAAGCAAGAGATTCCTGGGAAGGTAATCAAGGAAAAGAAATCAAAAGGAACTTATCAAAGTTGACCTATTTACATTCCTACATGGAAAAACAATAACTGTGACTGATGAAAGCTTTCTCAGTATGAAAATAATGGAAGAAGGGTGTATGGTCATATGAATACATATGTGACTGTGTATATATATGTTTACAGTTATACATGGAGAGAGGGCATAGGTTGAATTTGTTGGGAAGGAGTGATACTTAAGGGGTGAAATTATGAGGTGAGAGAGGAAAGTGGCAAGAGGAGATGGGGAGAGACAGGGTAGGGTAAACTATCTCATGTAGAAGAAGCAAGGGGAACTGGCTGCAGGGGAGGGGAAGAATAGGAAGGCAAAAAGGCAAAACCACATTCTCATTGAATTTGGTTCAGGGAGAGAATGACATACATACTAAATGGGATATCTCAACCTACAGCAGAATAGGGGAAGGGGGATGAGAGGAAGGATGATGGATGGGAGGGCATCCTTGGGGGGAGGGGAGGTTGGAAGTACCCACTATAGAAGAGGGACAGGATCATGTAGGGAATGGACCAGGTGAGGGGTGGGATGGGTGGGAGGGAATTATAAGCAGCCTTGTACAATATATCTACTATGATAATGTTTTGCATAGCTAGACATGTACAACATATACTGAATTACTTATCTCCCCAGAGGGAATGGGTGGCAAGGGAGGAAGGAAATGGATCTGAAATTCGAGGTCTTAAAATTAAATGTTTCATATATATATATAATATTATATATATATATATATATATATATATATATATATATTATATATACATACATATATATATATATATATATATATATAAATACTATTATCAATACTCTTTTGCATGTTATTGGGAGGTAAGATGTGCAGGCATTGGGGCACAGAGATTCACCTTGCTCTAATGGGAAAGTCGAAGGGGGTATGGGAGAAGATATGGGAGAGAGCAGATTGGAGGAAGGGTTATCTTGTGGGACTGCTATTCTGGGATGGTGGGTAGGGGGGAAACGGGGAAAAAAATTGTAACTCAAAATCTGGCGGAAATGAATGATGTAAAACAGAAGTTAATAAAGCATTTGTTTAATTAGAAAAAAAGATAAAGACAGGGCACCTTCCTCAGATCTCTGACATTTGTGAAAACCCCAGTGATTTGGGACAAAGCTCTCCTCTCTGTAAGCAGAGTTCTGCTGTGGCAAAGAGCTCAAAAGTCAAGTAACTGGCAACATGATCAAGCAGAGGAAGTACAAACAGACCACAGAATCCTTTTGGGGGACAAAAAGAATCAAAGCATGGAATGGGAGGAAGACAACAAAGTCAGAACTTTTGCATCAAAAGCTTCCAAGAAAAATATGAATTAGTTACAGGCCATGGAGGAGCTCAAGAAGGATTTTGAAAACCAAGTAAGAGAAGTGGAGGAAAAACTGATGCAAGAAAATCATGAAAAGAGAGTCAACAACCTGACTGAAGAAAATAACACCTTAAAAAATAGATTAACTCAAATGGCAAAAGAGGCTCAAAAGGGCAATGAGGAGAAGAATGCCTTTGAATACAGTCAATACTTAATAAATGCGTGTGTCCTTCTCCTTTAGGAGATGACAATGGAAATCTCTCTCTTTTCTGTAACGTGCATGTATAATGAATGTGTCTACATGAGCTGTCTAAATGATGTAGGAGATAAAATTTTAACCAAACTAGGGATAGATGCAATTACAAAAGATAAAATGAGTAATTTTAATTACACAAAATTGAATAGCTTTGACATAAACAACAGTAATGCATCTAGGTAAAATGAGAAAGGAAGCCCTGTGATAAATGATGGGGGAGATAGAAAGTTTAGTTAAGAGACACTCACTGGGCCTGAATTATCAAAGACGATGCCATAAAAACAAATTAGAGAAGAAGTATATCGTGTACCTTTCACAGCTTAGGGAAGGGGATAAATTCTTAACCACACTAGGGTTAGAGGCAATTACAAAAGATTTCTTAGAAAGATCATTTTGATTATGTGAAATTGAAAAGCTTTTGCACAAACAAAATTAATGTCTGAGATAAGATGAGAAGCAGTCTACTGAGGAAAATTGATGTATAAAACATCTCTGAGAAGGGTTGGATTTACAAGATATACAGACAACTAAAAGAAATACATGAGACTGAAAGCCATTTCCCAGTAGAGGAATGGTCCAAGGATATGCATTTTTAAAATTGCAAACTATTACCAACTATATGAAAGAATGCTCCAAATCATCAATAATAAGAGAGCCAAGTGAAAATAACACTGACGTTTTACCTCACACCCAACAAATTGGCCAATCAATCAATTAATCTACAAGTAGTTAAGTTCCTACTATGTTCCAAGTGCTATGCTGGGAATTGAGGATACAAGTACAAAGAATGAAATAATCTCTACTTTTAATGAATTCACATTCTAATGGTAAAGACGACTTTAAAAATGGGAGTAGCTAACCTTGAAGGATTTGTGGAAGGATAGGTACCCTAATATTGGTGAAACTGTGAATTAGTATAGTCATTCTGGAAAATAATTTGAAATGATACAATTGAAATGATTACAATACGCACTGGTAGCTATATGCCCCACAGAGGGCAGTGATAAAAGAAAAACTCCATATTACACCTAAATATTCATAGCAGCATTTTCATGGGAGCAAAGAACTGGAAACAAAGTAGATGTCCATTAATTGGGGAATGGCTAGGTAAATCGTGGTACATGAATGCAATGGAACGTTGCTATGCTGTAAGAAATGATGTGCAGAAATGATGTGATACATGGAAAGATCTACATGAACTGATGCAACCTGAAGTAAGCAGAGTCAAAGCAAAAGCAAAGAACCAACATACAGAATGATTACAATAATGTAAATAGACAACCACAAAACAATGGAACATAAAAGAAGAAATATAAGAAAACACCTCCACTCCTTTTGGGGGGCAGGGGGAAGGAGGAGGAATGTACAGATGTTTAATATAATTTCAAAAAATTTTAGTAGGAAGGGAGAAAGCATTTATTAAGTGCCTACTATGTACAAACATTATCTCATTTGATCCTCACAACAACCTCAGGAAGTAAATGCTATTATTATTATTATTTCATTTTACAGATGAGGAGACTGAGGCAGATAAAGATCAAGTGACTTGTCCAAGGTCAAATAAGAGAAGAGGATGAATTTGAATTATGATCTTCCTGACTCCAGACCCAGTCTCCACCCACTAGGTTATATATTGATAGGGTTTACTAAATAAGTTTTGTTCTTTTTCTTTTTTGATTCTTTATTATTAGGGATGGCTGGGGGAAGAGTGGTGAAAAGGAGAACATATAAGTGAAAATCTAAACGAAGGAAAAACAAAAAAAATCAATAAAAGTCTAATTTAAAACATGACCTCTGGTGTTCCCTCCAGTTCTGAGAGTTCATGGTCTTTATGTGACAAATACATAGGCCAATAATACCTCAGGTGTTTTCTTCCCTCAGTTTCCACATGATGTGCATTTGTCTGTAGGGTTAGAGTTAGAGACCAGGAAAGGAAGACCCTCTGAGGCTCTGTGTCCCACTCTTAACTGCTAAATGCAGTCTGTGAGGGCTTCACAGAGGTCGTGATGTTTCTACTGAGCTTGAAAGAGAGGAAGAGGCACGGAAGAAGTAGAAAGTTCCAAGGTAAAGGTTGGGACAATACTCTTTGTCACCTCTTTACGAAAGTCCCTTTACCCATCTCTTCCCTCCTGAGATCCTAACCCCATCCCAGAGAAGAAAATGAGGAAGAGATGACCATCAGTCACTTACATTTGAAGAAACTGAGGCTCAGAAAATAAAGGGCTTGCTCAAAGTTACACAACAATGTGTGAGAGGAGGGAATGTGAAACCCAGGCCTCTTGACACTCACCATAATACTTTTTGCTCATCCACAAGGCCCCTGGCTCCTGTTAAAGTGAACTCTTCTCACTCTTTGGGAACAGGTATTTGCTCTCTAGTAATGTGTCTGCCACTGCCTGAGTTATGTTCTGTGTTCTAAGACCTCTTCTAGTTCCAACATTCTGCATTCTAAGACCACCTCTAGCCCTGACATTCCATATTCTAAGGCCCCCTTCTAGCCCTGACATTTTGTGTTCTAAGTTCCCCTTCTAGACCTGACATGTTCTAAGGCCCCTTCTAGTCCTGACACTGTTCTAAGGCCCCTTCTAGCCCTGACATTCTATAGTCCTGACATTGTGTTCTAAGGCCCCTTCTAGCCCTGACATTCTATGTTCTAAAGCCCCTTCTAGTCTGGACATTGTGCTCTAAGGCCTTCTCACCCTGACAGTTTGTGTTCAAAGGCCCCATCCAGTGTTGATGACTTGTGTCCTCTGCATTGTGATTCACAACACAACACAACACCCTCCCCCCTTTCCTTTAACCATTCTCCATGACATACGCACAGCAACAGGCTCCCAGGCCATGGAGCACCACAGATCAGTCGTGTCTAAATTACATATGTTGGGAGCTCTCCTGGGTGCTCTGTAATTAGCCAGTGTGGAAAGCATTTCTGATTCATTAGGTCAACTCTAATGGCTTCCTCATTAAAAGTTTTTCCTGTAAAGCTGACAGAAGCTAGAATTTAATAGCAGCTTCCAGCACTTTCTTTATTAGCTGAGCGTGATTGAATCTGTCGTTAGAACCTGAGTAGAGAGAGATTTCTAAGGGGAAATTCCTCAGTCCCGAGCAACCCGGACAGCCCTGAAGGTAGTAGATGGCAGGCAGTGGGAGGCAGAAAGTGCAAGATGGAGGGTGAGCTTCAGGAAGTCAGCAATGAATGGCAGCTGTTGATCGGTGAACAGCAGAGGATTAGAAGTGGGTGGTGGAAAGTGAGAGGCCACCTTTGGGGGTCCAGTTTTCAGACATTTGCATTGCAACGATGTTGACAGACACCCTTTTGTCTCAGAGCCTGAGGAAGTGTTTCAAAGAGATCCTGGGCACTTACGAGAGGCTAAGAAAATGTTACTACTCTACTATCTGAAGAAGCAATGTAGCTTTGTGGGGGAAATTCTGAGTCTGGAGATAGAGGGCCTGTGTTCGAGTCCCAGCTGTGCCATTATTACTTGTGTTATTTGGGCCTATCTAAAGTCCCTTCTTGTTCTAAATCCAATGACCTAAGATTTTATTAGCAAATTACTAATTCATTCCTAGCAGAGTCAATGAGGGAAAAATACAGTTTATACTAATGAGATTATATATTTTTTACTTTCTTCTCATCAGTGGCTGCTTAGTTAGACCCTTGGCCACCTCTTCCCATGCACAGACCATAATTTATCTCCTTAGCACCTTTCCCTGCTAGATAATAACCTTTATGCAATCCCTCTACCCCACCACTATTCTCCAGAAAGCTAAAAGAACTTATATCCAAGACAGGAGATAGGGAAGGGCAGTCCTCAAGTCCTCTTGAATCTATCCTCCACATAGCTGCCAAAGTGATATTCCTGAAGTATAGGTCTGACTATGTCACTCTCCTAATCAATAAGTTTCCATGGCTTCCTATTGTCTCTAGGATCAAAAACAAACTCTTCCCTTAGTATTTAATCCCTTCACAACCAGCCTCTAATCTAGCCTTCCACGCTTTTTGCACATTAATCCCTTTCATGCACTCTATGATTCAACCAAACTGTCCACCTTGTTGTTCTGAAGCCACAAAATTCCATCTCCTTTCTCTGTCTCCTTGTCCAGGTTGTACCCCAGGCCTGTAATGAGCTCTTTCTTCATCTCCACCTTGGAGAATTCCTAGGGTTCTTCTAAGTTCAGATCTCCTACAGGCAGTTGCTAATGCCCTCCCCACAATTACCTAGTATGTCCTGTGTATTTATTTTGAGCATTCTTGTGTAACACTGAGACATAACCCTGGAGAAGGCCCTGTTTCCTCCAACTTTCTAGAAAGGATGGAGCTCACCCAAGCCCATCACCTAAGGCTTTACTAATTCAACCTTCATTTGGCTGCCAAAGTGATTTTTCCAAAGGGTAAATCTCAATATGCCACACACAGTGCCTCCCTACATCCTACACACACACACACACACACACACACACACACACACACACTCACACACACTCACACACACTCACTCAACAAGCTCCAATTGCTCCCTATTACCACCAGGATAAAAGAGAAAGTCTTTTCTTTAGCGTGTAAAGCCCTTCACTTCCTAGCACCTTCTTCCTGTAGGTTTTCTTAAAATATATTCCCCTCACACACTCTAAAATCCAGCTGGTCACTCACTTTGGTTCTCTTCACACATAACCACTCTAGCTCTTAGTTCCATGCCTTTGCACTGACTGTTTCTTGCCACACACACTCCCTCCCCTTCCATATCTGTAATTCCCTCCTCAGTCTCTCAACTTCCCTGACTTTCTTCAAGAATCAACTCAAGGGGCGGCTAGGTGGTGCAGTGAGTAAGAGAGCCGGCCTCGGAGTTGGGATGACCCGAGATCGAAACCGGCCTCAGGAAATGAGCACCCACACATAAATAATGACTGGCCATGTAGCCTTGAGCAAGTTACTTAACCCCAATTGCTTTAAAAAAAATCAACTCAAATCCCATGTCCTGCAGGTTCATCTGTCCCTCTCTCCCCCCATTACTGGTGCCTTCACTCCACTCTGTATATCTCATGTGCCTAGTTATTTACAAACTGTCTTCCCTATTAGAATCTGACCTCTATGATGGAAGAGACAAGGTTTTTGCCTTTCTTTGTAGCCCAAGTGCTTAGCACAGTGCCTAATGCAGGCTGACCCCCCCCCCCTTTCCTTTTTCACTTGGAGAGTAAAGATTTAATCAGCTACACCTTGTTAGAAATAGCCAAGAGGCAGTTTAATGATCCTCAGGTTTTATCTGCTATTTTAAGGATTTTATATCAGACAAAAAGTTATTAATATAATCCGAGTAGCTCAGAGCCCCCAATTAGTAAAATTCCTAATATTCAGATAAAGGCTTGATTATCCATCTTAGTTTAAAATCTGTGTATTTCCAGCTAACCTTTACCTTCTTTATATTTGAGACAAAACTAAAATATTGGAAAGACAGAGGTAAAAAAAAAAAAGAGCAGGTTTCAGGACCTATTATTGGACAGGAAGAGAGGGTAGGAATTGGGGAAAAGCCGAGTTTTGGGAAGCTCCCTCAGTCTTTGAAGAGGTGAGTGAAATCAGTGGCTTCTGTCCCAGGCATCTGTTCCTAGATGCCTCCAGGGGCCTGATAACCCATCTCCATATCAACCTTCCTACTACAGCTCAGCTCTCCTTTCCGTTTTTCCTTTCATCTGTTGCTCTGTGTCAATAATTCTTTCTGATTCAGCTTAAGTTCTGCTACTGCTCATCTCTTGTAGTCTCTGTCTGTCCTCTTGCAGGCGGGGTATCTCTTTTCAAATTTCTAGACATGTTTCACATTCCCCTTCCATCTTAAAGATCACAATAGTCCAAATCACTCTCAAGTGGTAAAGAAATGCTTTTCTCTTTTAACTACAAATCCCAGAAATCAATTCTTAAACCCCTATTATATTTATATGTATAGGTATACGTATACTCCCTGAATAGAAAGTATGTTCCTTGAGGACAGAGGCTGTTTCATTTTCGCTTTTCTATCCCCATAACCTATCACAGTGCCTGACACATAGTAGGCCCTTAATAAATGTGTAGGAAGAAAGGAAGGGAATGAAAGAAGGAAGGAATGGAATGAAGGGATAAAAGGAGGGGAGGAGAAGGGAGGGGAAGGAAAAGGAAAAAATAAGGAATAGATTTTACATCTGAGGAAACTAAGTTTGAGATCAGGAAGTATCTTATTGAAAGTCATTCAGCAAATCAGGGGCAAAGCTGGACTGGAACTCTGATTTTCTGATGGATAAGAACTCTTTCCACTATACCCCACTGCCTTGCAAAGCTCAGCAGCAAAGTAAGTTGCCTGTGGCTCAGTACGAGTCAGGAGATCTGAATTCAAGAATCCACCACTTTAAAGACATGTGACCCCAGCCACAATTCCTCTCTTTGAGCCTTAGTTTCTTCATTTATAAAATGGGGATAATAATCCTTGCCCTGCCTCCCTCACAGTTGAACATTTCTGTTCCCATCATTCCATACCCTCCCCAAAGAAATACTCCTATTCTACCCCCACCCCTAAAACACTGAAAGAACATTGAGAGTTCCTGGGGAACTACAAAATAACAATCACAAATTATAGCTTCCATTTCTTTGGCACTCTGAGTTTTATAGAGCACATTAAACCTCAGGATAATCTGGTGAGGGACAGAGCAAATGCTGTTAGCCCTATTTTATACATGAGAAAACTCACATCGCCCACTGTCACATAGAGATTAAGTGGAAAAGGGAGAATCCAAGACCATATCTCCCTCTAGTTCTTTTGCCTCCAGCTTCATAGCATCACAAGACTCAGAGCTGGAAGGCACCTTGGACATGCCAGCCCTTTCCTTTTACAAAGGAGGAAATCAGAAGAGCGAAGGGACTTGCCTGAGGCCACAGAAATCCTAAGTAGAAGTGCCAGAATTCAAGCCCAGATTTTCTGATTCAACATGCATGGTTCCTTCTAAGCCATCTAGCCCAATCTCCTTATTTTACAGATGAGGAAACTGAGACTTAGAGAGGTGAAACTAGCTTATAGTCAAACAGTCAGTAGCAGAGGCAAGATTCAAATCTAGGTCTCCTGACTCTAAGACTGTCACTTTCTCTACAACCCTACATTGTCTCCCTTCTTCCCTTTTTTCTTCCCTCCCTTCCTTCTTTCCTCTCTCCCTCCTTCCCTTCCTCCCTCTGTCCCTTTCTCCCTCCCTTTCTTCATTCCTTCCTTGTTTTTTCTTCCTCCCATCTTCCTTTCCTCCTTCCCTCCCTTCTCTCCTTTCTTCCCTTTTTCCCTCCCTCTCCCTTTCTTCCTTTCTCCCTCCTTCCCTCCATCCTTGCATTTCTGCCTTCCTCCCTCCTTCTGTCCCTTCCTACTTTCCATCCTTCCTTCATCACATATTTATTTAAATTGAGACTATCACACCTATCTTGCCTTCCCCATGGGGAAGAGGTAATGGGCAAACAGGCAAAAAACAAGGAAGGAATAAGAGGCAAACTGGCCAAAATTAGGAAGACATCCCCTCCTAAATTTCCAACAGAGTTGACCTGTGTTGTACACAGAAGGGACCTGACTTGCAGCCAACTCATTAAAAGATGATAGGCAGTTTGAGAACAATATCCCAGCCAAACTTCCTTCCAGACTGTTGGATTCAAAGTCTGGAATATGTTCTCGCTCTCCCTCCTGTTTCCTGGAACCCAGAGCTTGTTAGAAGGAAAATGAATCCAAGCATGTATGGAGAAATCTCTCTGTGGCTCCTTGGCAATGGAGAGGTAGCCCCTAGCCCTGCAATCTGGAATCATTTCAGCCTAATGAGTGTGAGACTGGGCTGGCATGGGCAGGAGGGCTTCTCAGGAGCAATAGCAGCTCAGAAACTGAGGCCAGTTCGGCAATGAGAACAAATGGACTCAGGGTCACAGCAGGCCAAAAATGACCAAAGCATCCTCCAGTCAGCCCTTGTCAAGGCACAAGCTCTGGCAAGCACCACTGTCTTCCATTTCTGTTCTAGGAGGGAATTGGGAGGAGAAAGAGATTGGATCATGGCCATAAATGATAAATGAGAAAGAATGGAAGCAGAAAAAGCATTAGCCTTGGAGTCAGGAGTTCAAATCCTGGCCCATACACTTGTCAAATAAGAGTTAGAGTGTGGGTCCTCTATCTCCATGACTGAAGAGAGTTTCTTCCCCTATAACTCCTTAGGGGTCAGTCTGCCTTTTACAATGCTTTTCACAATCATCACTTCCTGGATGTCTTCAAGGCTCCCTCATCACCTCTCACTGGAACTATTGTGAAAACTTCCTTATTTCCTGAACTCCACTGGCTTTCCTTTTCCTCTATATACGCCAAAGTGATCTTCCTAATGCATGTAGTGAAGTTATCCCCAGCATGTAGCATGTAGGCATCATTGTGTGGCTCAAAGGGAGGCACAATATACATCTCTAATCCCTTCTCCATCCCTGCCTCAACTTCTCCAAGGGAAACTCTAATTTCTTACAGGAGGAGAAGCAGGAGGTTAGGGCCAGTAGTTTGGCCACACTGATCCACTGTACAAGACTAGGAAGCTATCTATCTACCCCACCTTAAATACTTTTTTTTTGCTTTTTGGAGGGCAGTTGAGGTTGTGACTTGCCCAAGGTCACATGGCTAGTTTTGTGTGTGTTTAGTTTCTGAGGCTGGATTTGAACTCAGTTCCTCCTGATTCTAGGGCCAGTGCTCTATTCACTGCATCACCTAGCCGCCCTCTACCCCCCTTAAATATTACTAGTCTAAGGAATATGATTTCCAGGCTCAAGCTAAACTTCTGATTGCTATTCATCAATGAGGATAGGAAGACCCAAGCTTTATGGCCAAGGCTTGATCCCTTTCTCACCAGAAGCCAATTCCATGATGAACACACCTAGTAAGCATCAAAGAAACCATTTATCCAAGTCAATAGGAAAATAGAAATCAGAGGGAGTATACGAAGGAGAATATATGCCACACAAAGAGTGAAGGAACTCTCCCATTGGGAGAAAGGTGACTCAGCTCAGTCAAGAGACTCCTAGACTTTATCCAAGGGAAAGCTCCTCAAAGTCTCTGGGGTAGCAAGCTGGGGACAGGGCCATGCCAGCTCCTCTCATGTTGGCTTCTCCCCAAAGTCTTTTCCTTCAGCATCCTGAAGTGGGGTTGGCATCTTCCATCTTCTCTCTTGAATTTGGGAGCCTGAAGTTACTGCCAAACCCTGAAAAGACTTGAAGAGTCTCAAAGAAGTTAATAATTCTCAAGGAGACTGAAGACACTCCTGAGACCTAAAGAAAATCCAAATAGAGCCGGAGTCTCCTCTCTCTTTCTGTCCCCAGTTCCTCCACACCCCTCACTCAAGGCAGAGTATTTCTCTCCACCAAAGACAAGAGTCCCATCCCAAGGGGCTTTGAGATTGAGATTATTACTCCCTTGAGCTGAAACTCTTTGCAGAGATCAGCTGGGGCCACTACAAAACCTGTAAATATACAGTATAAACACAAGATTTTTCTTCTGTTCCATTGAAACTGAAATAAAACAAATGCATTTTAACAGTACATGTAGTAGACACGGCACTGTTGTTTTTGCTCATCCTTTGTTTCCAGAGAACCAATGATGTCATGAGGATGATGTCTTGACTTGCACGTAATTGGAATTAAGTGAGGCAGAGCTGTGCAAAATCGTCAACCTTACTCTCTCCTCCAGAGTCACCAAAGCCTAGTGGTAAGACAAAGGTCACGATGACTGGGGATGGCCCCAGAGCATCACCTGGGAGAATGCTGTAGTGAAAACATGCCTAACTACAAACCTTAGCATACCTCATTAAATCTCTGTCTCATCATAGAAGGTCTTGACACTCTGCTTTGGCATCATAACATTTTTTGTTTCTCTCACAGATCTTCAGAGCTAAAACCAGCTAGCTAGTAGCCATCTCTCAGTTTCTCTTTCAAATGGGAACCATCTCTAGTCATCCTAATCTGTATCTTGCCACTGGACCCAGATGGCTCTGGAGGAGATAGTGAGGCTGGTGACTTTGCACAGTCCTTCCTCACATGAATCCAATTCACTTGCAAGTCATGGCATCACCTCCCTGATGTCATGGTCCTCTTTGAGAATGAAGGACAATAACAACAAAACACAAGTCAGGTATAGTTCTCACCTAAACATGATCAAGTATGGCATAAAGCCAGTAGCATCATTCCTGGTGGAATTGTATGCATGTACTAGAAATGAGACATGTTGACTCCACTATAAACAGGTTATTCTCAATGTTGTTCATGAATCTCCAGGAGCTGCTTGGTGGTCGCAGCATAAAGTCCCAATTCCTAAACTCAATACTGAAGGCAGTTTCCAGTCTGATTTCCTAGGATTCCCCTACATTAGCTCCAACCAGACTTATTCTTCCCCCACCTACTGCCTCCCCAAACATCTCCTGAGTTTTCTTGTTTCTATTCCTACCTGAATGTCCTAAAATTTTAGGTTTAGAGCTGAAAAGGACCTCAAAAGCCATTTAGTCTTACCCCATCCTTTTATAGTTGAAGGAAGTATGGCCTAGGGAAATGAAGTGAATTGTATTAACTATTAAATTGTGAGCTCCTTGAGAGTAGGGGCTGTCCTTTACCTCTTTTTCATCCCCATAGCTTAGCACAGTTCCTGACATATAGTAGGCATTTAATAAATGTTTATTGATTGACTGGTTATTGATTAAATTACTCAAGATTATCTACACAATATGTGTCCAATGTGGGTTTGGGACAAGATCTTTTGACTGAAATACACCCTCTTCTCTACCAATCAAAGTCCTATCCATCCTTCAAGGCCAGGTTCAAATCCCATTCTTCCAGGAAATCTTCTCCCACTGCTCCAGTGTATTTTCACCCATCTGTAAGATGTGTCTTCATAGACTGTAAGATTCAAGTGCAACCCTTTGACTGAATCCAAATCTGTCAAAGTGTTGCACTTGAGGACCTAGAGGGTCCCATGTGGTCTCAAGGTCACAGGTTCCCCACCCCTGTTCTGTACTATTTTGTATTGCCTTAAATACAAAACCCTACTAGACAAAGGCTTTGATCTCATTCACCCTATCCCCTAATAGAGATACATGACAGTGAGCCACCTCCATTTTCTCTCACCTGCCCCCACACCCCAATATGTCACAACATCATCAAGCAACAGTTTTGCAGGGAGCTGACTCACAGAAAAAAATTTGACAGATTCATTCTTTTGAAGCAATTCTATTCCAACATGTATAACACTCTAGGTAACAACCCTAAGTATTTTCTACCTCCTGCTTTGAATTGTCAAACTTCAAGGGGATTCCCCTAGTCCCAGGGTGCTTCAATGGAATGACTCCATAAGTGGTATGATTTTATAAACCTCAAAAAGTCAACTCTAAAGAAAAATATCAACTCAATTAAAAATCAGCTTCAATGTTACATATTTGGGATCATGAAGTAGAAAGAGAGCCCTGAGTTGGAATCATACCTCTTGATATTTACTAGCTGTGTGACCACTGGAAAGTCTTTTAACCCTCTGGTCTTATTTTCTCCTCTGTGAAATGGGGATAATAATAGCTCACAAATTTTTGTAAGAATCAATGAGAAAATGCACATAAAGTCCCTTATAAAACTTAAAGGGCTATAAAAATTTCAGCTATTACCAACTGTCATTATTCCTATCTATATCATTTAATAATAATAAAACTCCCAGTTTTCTGGGAGTTTTCACTGGCTGTCCCCCAGGTCTGGAATACTCTGGAATACTGGAATACTCTCACTCTCCATCTTCACCTCCTGCTTTCCTAACTTCCTTCCAAGAGCCAGCTAAAACCCTACTGTGTAAAACAAGCCTTTCCTGATCACACTTAAAGGTAGGGCCTTTTCTCTGTTAATTACCTCCAATTTATCCTGTAAATGACTTGTTTGTATAGAGCTGTTTTCATATTGTCTCTCCCATTTGACTGGAAATCAGGGCAGGAACTGTCTTTGGCCTTTCTTTTTATCACCAGCTCCACTTAGCACAGTAGTTAGAACATAGTAAACACTTAATAAATGCTTGTTGCTTAGAACTTTTAACAGTCTACAAAGAACTTTCCTAAAGTTTATCCATTTATTAGTCATAACAGCACCACAAAGATAGGTGGGGCCAGAATTATTGTGCCCCTTTTATTAATGCAGAAACTGAGACCCAGGAAAAAGGATTGACTGGCCCATGGCTACATTGTGCAGACACTTAATAACACATATGTGTGTACATGTATATATGTGTGTATGTATACAGAGATAAATATAGATATATACACATGTATATACATACACATATATACACATAAACATATATACATACACCTATACATATATGCCATGTGCTATATTTTAATGCTTTATGATTCTATATGTATTTGTGTTTATATTGTTATTGTTCAGTCATTTCAGTCATAACTGCCTCTTTGTAGGGCACAAATGCCTTTTGGGGTTTTTTTGGCACAGACACTTGAGTGGTTAGCCCTATTTTTTCCACTTTATCTTACACATAAGGAACTGAAACAAACAGGGTTAAGTGACTTGCCCAGAGTCACACAGCCAGTATGTGTCTGAGGCCAGATTTGAACTCAGAAAGCTGAGTCTTCCTGACTCCAAATCTAGTATTCTACCTACTGTGCCACCTAACTTCCATGTATATTTATATAGCCCTTTATAACTTTATTTTCTCGTGACTCTACAAGGTTAACAGCACAAATATTGATGAGAAAACTGGGGGAAAGAGGTTGCCTTTCCTTGGATCACATAGAAATGGCAGAGCTTAAACATGACTTCTGACTCCCTAATCTACTGTACTTTCCACTGTATCTAACTGTAACTAACTACATCTATTTAGTGTAACCTATTAATTGTATAGATGAAGAAATTTGATGACAGAAAAGCAAAATAACTTGACCAAGGTCACTCAGCCAATCGATGAAAGGGCTAGAACTTGACCCCAGAATCTTGGATCTGGAAGGGACTTCAGAGGACATCTAGTCCAACCTCCACTGGAAGCATATGTCCTTTCCACATCATTCAGCTTCTGAATATCCCCAATGAAGGAAAAATTCACTTCGGGAAAGAAGTAATAAATCATCAAGTATTTGTTAAGTACCTCCTATGTATCAGGGCACTGCCCTAGGCACTAGGGGCACAGAGATGAAACTAAAACAATTCCTACTCTCAAAAGGCTTACATCCCATCCAAGGAAGTTTTAACCTAGGCCTGGAATAATATGCATTGCGTTGTGTTTGTCCTTCGTTCTCGAAGAGGACCATGACATCAGGGAGATGATGACATAACTTGTAGTTGACTTTGTTTACAGTGAGGAGAGCTGTGCAAGGTCACCAGACTCACTTTCTCCTCCAGAGTCATCTGGGTCCAGTGACCATTCATCAGGATGACTGAAGATAGCCCAGGGTGCAAAGGGAGACCCTGGCCCTTTTAGGCTAAGGTATTTTCAGGTACTCATTTACAGTGAGATAATGCCCATTCGGTGAATAGGTCCCTTTAAGAAGTGAGTCAATGGATGGCTCCTTTAATAAGAAAAAAAGGAAAAAAAATAAGCTGGGAGGGGAAGACCTTCAGGGTTGCTCTTCCAAAGAGAAACAGTTACCATCGACATTCACTCTAAGCCAGGAGGGTCCAAAATACAGCCATTAAGTGGAGCTTGGGCAGAGATCTATTGTGGTACAATTTACAAACTTCAAAGAGAAAGAAAAAGGAAGGAAGAAGGAAGGAACGAAGGAACGAAGGAACGAAGGAACGAAGGAATGAAGGAACGAAGGAATCTAGCCAGTAAACCCCAAGTTAAATAGGGAAAAAGAAGAATCAGTATATTCAGGGCCACTGAGACTGGCCCAATGGGAGCTGAGAGAGTAGAGGCTCATTAAATTTAGAGCTACAAAAGATCTTAGAGATGATTTAGTCCAACAACCTCATTTTACAGATGAGGCAAGTAAGACCAAGGGAAAACAAATGACTTATCTAATGTGAGCAAGTAGCAGAGCCAGGATCATACCCCAAGTCCTACTCTAGAGGGCCCTAATGAGGGTGGTAAGGTTGTTACACTGTATATACACAGCAGTTCTTTACTCCTAAGGGATGCCATTCTCAGGGAACCTGACATAGCATCTCCTATGACTCCTTTTAGGAAAGGGTGTTTGCTCCTTCACCCATCTTAAGAAGCCTAATCTTCCATAAACATCCAGGTGCTGCTTCAGCTAAAGGTGATTTCTCCCTCTTCAAATGTCCTTAGAATGCTATGTCTGGCTAGTTTGTCTTCCTATTACATTATACTTTTCATCATATTAACATCTTTAAGTACATACTTTGTCCCCCTGTTAGAATGTAAGCCCCTTGAGGACAAGGACTTTTCCCTATCTGATTTTATATTCCCAGCATCTACCATTGTGCCATATATAATAAATATTTGTTGAATTATATTGCATTGAATTGATTAAGAGGTGAGGAAGGATGCTGATGGCATACCCAGTTACCAGCTGTCAAGTGCCTGGGGAACCCATTTAAAGAAGCCTAGTGAACTTCTCTAGGGCCTGGCCAAATGTCAGGCACCATCTGGGGTCTTTGCTTCTTAATGTTGAGCCTTCCTATCCCAACCCCCCTAGAGCCCAAGAGTCCCAAATCCTAATCCTTCCATCTGGAACATGCTAAGTCTAATCATTATACATGCTTCACCAAGGCTGGACAATGGTGCAAGAAAGGGCCACCCATAACACACTGGGTGGGGATAGGGCAGAGACTTTCTGTAAAATCCATAAAAACACTGCATCTACCTAACAATGAAGTAAGAGACATGGGCTTTCCTCATGGGTTAGCCCCTCCTAATACCCCAGGAAGAAAATTAGCAGTTTAAAAGTCAGTGGAGTGCACTTCACTAATAGACAGCATAGGTTCAAATGTCTATTCTGTTAACTACTTTAAAAAAACAACCTGGGAACAAGTCACTCATTTTCCTACCAAAATGTGATCTGATTTCTAAGATCCCTTCCAGCAGAGAACCTTCCATGTTCTGTATTCTAAGGTTCCTTCTAGTCCTGATGTTGTATAGTCTAAGGATCCTTTTAGCACTGACATTCTAAGCACTGTGTTCTAAGGTCCTTCCAGGATTTTTCCAGATCTGAAATTCTATGTTCTAATGGTCTAATGGTCTAATTTCTAGAAAGGGAAAGCACTTGAGAGAGGAATGAGGCGAGAGCTGTAATAACTACAAGTAACATAGATGTGTGAGAAGTGTCAGACTCTGAGACATTTTTACATTTTTACATGTGTTATATCCTCACAATCACCCTGGAAAGGAAGCAGAGTAGGTATGAAGGAAACATAAGTTGGAGCTGCTTCCATCTCTCCATCAGTCAACAAGTATTTATCAGCCTAGAATCAAACAGTCCAGGACTCACCATCTCCTTGCCACTGAATGCAGACCACTCCCCAAACCCCACCCTTTTCACTTTTTTGCTCAAGGAAGGGTAATTAAACCCCCATTCTCACTAGCAATGTGAAAGGCATGGTGCTCTAATGCCCTGTGTTTTGCTCAGATTGCCTTAGCAGAAGCTCCCTTCTCTCACCAGCCCTGGTGAGAGAATCTCCCAATCATCCCAGTCCCACTCCTCCACTCTATCCCACTCTTCCCTAACTTTCCACAGCACTCTCTGAACCCATGTCATGAACTGCCTTTCTATCTACATATTAGACCTGTGTCCTTTACCCAGGAATTATTTTGTAAATATTCTACATTAATCTTCTTTATACACATTATTTCCCCTCAATAGAAATGTAAGCACATTGAAATCAGGGATTATTTCATTTTCTTCTGTATCCTCAGTGTCTAGTCCACTTCCTAGAATACAATTGGTGCTTAATAAATGTGAAATGAATCAATTTTAGTTTCCAACTGGCAAAACCATCTCCTGAAGCAGAGAGGGATCATAGAATCATAGATTTAGAGCTGGAAAGAACCCAAGAGACTGTATTGTCCAACTCTCCCACTTTTCAGATGAAGAAACTGAGGCTGACAGGCTGTCCAAAATCACCCAAAAGTAAGTGGCAGAAATGGGATTTGAACCTAAATTGTCCAATAGGTGTTGAGCTCTGGGTTGGTAGTAGGTGAACTCCCACTGAAAATCAAGGTAGCATAAACATTACTATTCATAATAATTCATAATATTTTTACTCAAATATAGCAGATACAAAGTCATTCAAAGCAATCCTGTAGCTCCCGATACAGCCCACTCAACTTTGAGTCAGTTCTAATTGTTAAATATAGTGAGTTAAAGTTTATTTCCTTATGATTTCATCCTATAGATTCACACACACACACACACACACACACACACACTCCTCCAAGTTCTAGTCTTTGGGGTTGAGAAAAGCAAATTCCTTTTCCAAATGTCAGTCTTTCAAATATTTGAGCATGGTCATCATTGCCACCCCCACAACCCCAACTAAGTATTTTCTGCTTCAAGTCACTCCCACACCAACATACCCCCAATTATTTCAGAGATCCCTCCCCCCCCACCCCCATCCCCACCATTCAAGTACTCTCCTTGCTAGTCACAAGATCAAGTGAGATAATATTTGCAAAGCACTAAGTACAGTGCCTGGTACATAGCGGTTGTTTAATAAATGCTTGTTCTTCCCTCCTCCCATCAAGGTTCTGCTTAACTCCCATCTCTCCCAAGGATCCACCCTACTCATTCCAGTCCACAGGACAGATGAGATGTCTTCCCTACATGGCACCTCCAAGGTGACCTTGGAGCTACTGATTTTTTTCCTCCTTCACCCAGCACAGCGAGTCATTTACCAAGAGCTGCCCATTTTTCCATGGAAGTTCCTCTTTCATCTATCCCAATCTTCCTGAATCCTGTGGCTGCCCCCTCTCTTTCAGGCTCCCACCACCTGACAATAGCCTCCTGATTGATTGGTCTTTCCTCCTCCAGTCTCTCCCCTCTCTGCCCCAAGCTTCACACAGCTCACAAAGAAATATTTCTAATGTACTGGAACAACCCTGTCACTCTCTAATTCAAAAGCTCCTCCTGGTATTTAAGGCACCCCACGAGCTGGCCCAACCTTCCTTCCCAGCTTACTTCACATCACTCCCTTTTACACACACTCTACTCCAGTTAAATTGGACCACAAATGATTACCATGTTGCGTCCTACCCCTCCTGTCTCCATGCTTTCACTGCATGCCTGGTGTGGAGAGGATGTTTAATGAACATTTGTAGCATTGAATTAGTGACTCCTGCATTCAAAATGCAGCGAATTTTACAGCACAATGCAGCTTTACATATGGAGCAAAGGTTTGAGAGTGCTAATGGCCCAATGAAGAGAGTCTCTACTCAGAGTCTGGAAGCCTAAGTAGGCTTCAGTCCCAGCCCCACCACAAACTCAACTGCGTGGCTTTGGGCACACAGGTTAATTATTGTTTTTCTTTATTGATTATTATTTTATAGCTATAAATAATTAAATGGCAAATAAAGTATATGTAAATATTATAAATAATCATCATAATTTATTAAGTGCCTTAATTTCCTTCCTTGTAAAATAAAAGAGTAATTCTTGTTCTATTTTGCTCACAGGGTCACCACAAGGCTCAAATGAGATTGTAGACACGAAATGTTTTGCAAAATGGAGTTTCACCATAAACTAGACAAATTTGCTTAGCTATAATTGCAGAGAAAGGAAGACAGAGACAGAAGCAAAGAAGAAAAAAGACAGAGATGAAGAGACAGAATTACAGAGACTAAGAGGAAAGAGAGAAAAAAGAGAAAAAAGGAGGGAAAGAAGAGAGAAATAAGTGAAGTGGCAGGAAAAGGAAAGAAAGAATGGAACAAGAAAGAGAAATGGAAAGAGAGAAATGCCTTAAATATTACGGGGTAACAGCCAGAGCTCATGCCCGTCCCCACTTCACATTCTAGTCCTCAAAGACAATCCTTACCCCAAAGTTATGAATCTGGTTTTTGCTGTCTTCCTCTACAAAAAAAAGGTAATTTTGACTATATAAAATGTTGGTTTTACACACTGACTTTAGAACCTAAGTTATGTATAAAAATTTTTTCAATTGTTTCTAACTCTTTTGGACCATCTTAGGGGTTGTATTGGCAAAGATACTGGAGTGGTTTGCCATTTCCTTCTCTAACTTTATAGATGAGGAAACAGGGTTAAGTAACTTGTTCTCACATCACTAGTAAGTGTCTAAGGCTGGATTTGAACTCATGAAAATGAATCTCCCTGATTCCAAGTCCAGTATCCTATCCACTGTACCACCTAGCTACCCTTGCGTAAGATGGAATTCCAATATAAAGATAAAAAAGCCTGCAGTAACATCAGCTGTTATTGCTGCTGTTGTTACTTTATAAAAAGGTAAGAGAAGGCCTTGCTTCCTTTCTGGAGGAAAAAATTAAAAGGTTGGTTTTCACCATTGGCAGGTTCACCACAACTGGATTTTGGTGATAGAAAATGATTGCCCAATGGTTTCTCTGGTGTTTGTGACAGATGGTAGCACTGACCAGCAGGTCTAAATGAGCAGAAATTCATCAGCCTCTGTATCTATAAGAGGGGACTTATCTCTGGGCAGAGAGTTTGACCTCTGGGGTGTTTAACCTGAGGTCTAGGAACTGTTCAGAAATTTTGAAAACTATATAATCTCTATGGATTTTATTTTACACATTTGAAAACATTCTGAGAAAGAGACCTTGGCTTTACCAGACTACCCAGGGACTCTATCACACACACACACACACACACACACACACACACACATTAAAAACATTTATTTTTTTTAGTTTATTATTTATTTATTAAATAAATTACTTTAATCAATTTTTTTTGGAGGGCAATTGGGGTTAAGTAACTTGCCCAAGGTCACACAGGTAGGTTTTTGTTTGTGTGCATTAAGTGTCTGAGGTTGGATCTGAACTCAGGTCCTTCTGACTCCAGGGCCGACACTCTACTCACTGCGCCACCTAGCCGCCCCTACTTTAATCAATTTAATGATTAAATTAATCAATTACTTTATTATTAAATTAATTTTATTAATATATTCATAGTATTGGATTAACAATTAATTAATTATTATTTATTTTCCTAAAGGAACCTCTGAGGTTTCTTTTCACTCCAGGATTGGATGATTCTGTGATTCCATTCTTTCCCCAGACCCACTCTCATCCCTCAAACCCTTGCATTAGACTAAGATACTTGAGTGGAAGAGTTGTGTTGTTTTTCATTTTTGCATCTTCATCACCCAGCACAAGGATCTCTTCCCATAGAAGGAATTTAGCAAATATTTAATTAAGATAAATTGATCTTACTATAAAATCAGGTCTGTGGTAGCTATGTTTGGGTACAAAATCTTACATTTTTAGAATTGGAAGGTCTCTGAAAGAGAATCTGGCACAACCCCTTTGTAACAATAATGCAATATTCACAATACCCACAGTGTGAATCACAAAATGCAACAGGCTCTCTACACGGATGATAGAACCAAAGCTTTTATTCAAATACCAGAAAACCAAGTCCCAGAACCAGAAAGCCAAAGTCATTACAGTAACCACGAAGTTGGTGCACATGGTCAATGCAGCAAACACCCACATTCCCAAACCTTCACAACAGAACAGGCTCCCTCAAGCAGGGATCCTCCTCTCTCACTTACAGTAGCTCCTCAGTGTGGTTCTTGGAAGTTCTCAGCAGAAATTCCCAGAGGAAAGGTCTCAGCAGAAGCTCCAACCTCCAGATACTCACTGAGAGAAACTCTCTCTCTCTCTCTCTCTCTCTCTCTCTCTCTCTCTCTCTCTCTCTCTCTCTCTCTCCAGCACCATCTGCCCTGCCTCCACGATGTTTACCCCAGGAAAAAAATCTGTCTGTCCAGCTTGTGCTCTTCCTTATAGATATATTAGCTTCTCCCTGTTCTGCCCCTTCCTATTACATCCACAACTTCCTCCCAAGGTGTTAACTACTTCTGTGTTAATTAAATGGCTTAAACAAAGTCTTAACTTGAAACAAGGTGCTAAGTACCTGCTTACTTGCCAATACAAAGGGGCATGGAAGATCTTCAGATTCCAATTACACCCTTCTTGGGTGTAAGTTTCATTCACAACATTCACAGCCTCTGCTTGAAGACATCCAGTAATAGGCAATGCATTGCCTCATGAAGGAAGAAAATAAACATTTACTAAATACTATGTACCAGGCACTGTCCTAAGCATTTTGCCAATATTATCTCACTTTATCCTAGAAGCAACCCTGAGAGGTAGGTGTTATTATGACGTCATTTCACAGCTGAGAAAACTGAGGCAGAGTTAAGTGACTTGCCCACTGTCACACAGCTAGTAAGTGTCTGAGGTTGGATTTGAACTCAGGTCTTCTTAATTCCAGGTCAGTGCTCTATATACTGTGACACCTAGCTGCCTTATGAGGTAGCTCATTTTACTTTGAGAAAACTAATTACTGGAGAATTTTTCCTAGTATGGAGCCAAAATCTGCTTCCCTGTAATTCCCATCCAGTGCTCCTATTTCTGCCCTCAGGAGGGAAGTAGAATAAATCCAAATCTCTTCTCCATAAAGGCCCTTTATGTACTTGGAGAATGTTTTCGTGACCAGTCCCATTCTATTTTCCTCCCCCTTCCCCTTAGTCTTGTCTTCTGCAGCCTAAACATACCCATTTCTTCCAACTTATAGCAGTCCTCTTATTTTGCTGACCACTTTTCTTTCAGTATGCTTCAAATTGGAAATATCCTTCTGAAAATGTGGCTTCCAGAGCTTAACATGGTAGCCCAGATATGGCCTGAACCATGCACAGTAAAACTCAGAGATTCTGGAATTCTGCAGCTATCACCTCCCTCACTCAGGGCATTCATTTCTATTCTACAGCTCTAAGACCACGTTTGCTTCTTGCCACTTCCCTCCCACAAAGACTCCATAGATGTACCAGCCCCTCCCTCTGAGTCTCAGGAGAGTTGACGGGAATACATATCTCAGAGCTTTGGAGAGGTGAAGATGCAGGAGCTTAGGAGTGGGAAGCAGATGTCTCTGGATGTCACCTCCAGGAAAAAATCCTGGTGAGAGCATTAATCATTTACAGGAGCAGTTTGAAAAGGGTCATGACAAACCTGTCAGTGTAGAAAATAGCCCATCAGTGGAAGGCCTTGGGGGTCCTTGTTAATGATCTGGTGTCAGTCTGAGCAACCAAACCTGGAAAAGGTAACAATCCCAAGAAGGAAGCTGGAGTGGGGAGGGAAGGGGGAGGGCTCACATTCCCCAAGTCAAACAAGTATATTTCTTCCCTAAGAGGTACCTCACAGAGGAATGTCAGAGAGCAGACCAGCAGGAGAGGGAAAGACCCAAGGTTTGGCCAACAGACTCAGCACATACTAGAAATGAGAAAAGGGGGGAACAGCAGGCTGTAGGAGGGCAAGTCCTGGACCAACAGGGAATAGGCCTGGGTTTGGGCTATGTTTGACACCGTCTCAGCTTGGCCTCAAATTCAGAAAGGCCCTTGTTCTGTGACCTTGGGCAAATAACTTTCCTTCTCTGGGGCCCAGTTTCCTTGTTTTCTCCACTATAAAATTAAGTGTTTGGACTAAATGATCTCTAAGGTCACTTTCAGCACTAACATTTTGTCATGATACTTTGAGGAATGGGGAGGAGGCTGGTTTCATGGCCCGTTTCTGCATCCTCCTTAGAAGCTTGATGGACTGGCTACCATTCCACTATGCAGGAATCAGTCTTTTTGAATGCCAAGTATGAAAAAACAGCTAACCTTAGCACCTAGTTATCAAGAATAATTACTTAAGATAGAAGATACCAGATAGTTTGCTTCCTTTCTCAGGGGGTGCCTCTCAAGCAGCAGCCTACTAACATCCCAGGATGTCTATTCACAGGGGCCAATGTTCCCAAGTCTCAGTATCCCCCAAGAAGCAAGCCATTCCCCTCTCCTTTAAAAACACAAAAACAAAAATCAAACCCCCAAAAAAGGTCCTTTTCATGCTACTTACTCCTGGCTCAATTTAAGGGGCTTGTCTCAGATGTAAGAATTATAATTTGAAAGAAAGGAAGGAAGGAAGGAAGGAAGGAAGGAAGGAAGGAAGGAAGGAAGGAAGGAGGGCTCTTGAATGTAAGGATGAAGGGCTCATAGGTTCAAAAGATTTAGAGCTGAGTGACCTTTGGAGTTCATCTCTCTCACACTTATTTTACTGAGAAATAAGCTGTGTCCCAGAGAGAGAAAATGACTGCCTAGTTCTATACAGTTTCTTAGTGGCAGGGCTAAGATTTAACATTAACCATATTTAACATTTGGTCTGGCAGAACTGAGATCTGATCCCTGGTTCAAATATCCTTCCAAATCTGACTTTCTGTCCACTATACCAAACAATTCTCTGCACTGAGAGCTTTATCACGTAGATAGCAGGGAACCCTGAAAGATCTTTGTGCAGCCAAGTATAATAGAAAGACCACTAAATTTAGATGAAGAGGATATGGATTTGAATCCCATGTCTGCTCCTCATTACCTGTGTGATTATGGGCAGGTTATTTCCCACCTCACCCCTCTCTGGACATGGAAGGATTGGATTAGATATCTCTGTGGTCCCTTCCTCTTCTGAGGCCTATGAGCCTGCCTTTTTCCATACAGAGCACTAGTAATCCTGCTGTAGTTATTGTTCCGAGGTCAGAGCTTCCAAACCAGTGGCTGTGCTTTGTCTGAACGTGTGCTCTGGAAGGAGATTTGACAAACTGTGGTTCAGATAAGGGAGGGCTAGACAAGAATATGTTAAGCCTTTTTTCCCCCTAGTTCAGAAGGAAAGTCCTTTATTGCTTTAATGGGGAAAACTATTTTTAGGCACTCAGAGATTATAAAGGAAATAACTAGCCAGAATTCAAAAGGCCGTGGTGGGTAATTAAACAATCAGACAAAGAGCTGAATGAAATCCTCTGTGCCCAACTACAAGCCAGGCCTTCTCTGAACACCCCCGAATCATTACTGGCCATCAAAGCACAGGGCACCTTTGGCCTGTATGCTGGTGAATTATTCATGCAATCCCAGCAAGCAAAGTAATCAGGAGCTAGGCTAGGGATCTGTAACTGTCTGAAGTGAGGAGATGCTTCATTCCAACTCCCGAGGGCAATGGGCATGCCCCTGGCTCTCCAGATTCTGTGCCTTTGTTCATTGAGGCATTAGAGTATCCCCTAGGCCTGGGACATCTTCTAGCCCCTTCTTTACCTGTTGAATTCCTGTCTGACTTTTTAAAGTTTCATTCAAATTCCACCTCTTCCAGGAAGCCTCCTCTGATCTCTACCTACCAGACTTCCTGTGCCACCCACAGGACCACACATAGTATTATGTCTGCCCTCTCTAATGCTTCTATCATGTCAAATTGTGTATTATAGTTACATATATTTATGTCATTCTCCTACGAGATCGTGAAGGTAGGCACCATGTTTTAGTGATGTCCAGCTCTCAATCTATGGTCCTTGTTATAGAGCAAGGATCTACATACAGTAGGTACTTAATAAATGTTGAGATCATTGGGTGGTAAATAGTTATTTACAATGATGAGCTGGAACCAGCTCCTACTGGCTTAATTTATATTTATTTTTGTATTTATATTATTTATTATTTATTTATATTATATATTTATAAATTTATATTTATATTTTCAGAGGGAACATTTACACCTCAGAAATCAGCAAATAGAAATCAGGGTTTGATTTATTGTTTTGTTGATTATTCTAGACCTAAGAAAATGATGCAAAAATTGTGAAAAATGCAGATTAAACTTTAAACTGTGTCTTGCATACACTTTATTTTGTTGGGGGGGTTCTGTTTGTTTTTGTTTTTGTTGTTGTTTGCTAGTTGTTAAACATTTATCAGCTCACCTCTGTTTGTGTCTATGTCCTAAAAAACTATGAGTTTTATGGGAGCAGATATGTATTATTTAAACTTTGTGTGTTCCTCAACCCTGAATAGATTTGCAGTTTCATGTACAATCACCTTTTTTTCTACTCTACCACATTATGGAAATGCTTACTTTATTAAGTTCAGAATAAAATAAACAAATTTGTTGAAATAGTAATCATAATAAACATCTCTTGAATTTTGTTAATATAACTACAGAAAATCAGTAGCTGCCCCATTGCCATCCTCATTCTATCCTTGGTTATAGGAGGATCTCTTTGGAAAGATACATCACCCCCTTCCTAGACAGTAGGCACTCCCTTATTCTCAGTTTCCTCTCTGAGTTTGCATCCAACTGGGGAGAGTGGGCAGGTTAAGGCTTCCTGCCCTCTCAGCTTCTAGATGTTAATGAGGGCACCATTCAATGGAAGTAAATAAACCATTCAACACCAGGATCTAATATGAGCTGCATTCATCCATCCAAAAATCTTCTGGCTTCCCTCCCTAGATCAGGGATGGTAGTCTTGGTACCCAAGTCCAGCAAGGAAAGCAATATATTTCCATACCTTCCTACCTTTGAGCCTAGGAGTTGCTTTGGAGACAGCAAACAGCAAGATGGATGTGGACTGCCCCCCACACTCCATGATGGGAGTCTGCTTGTTCCAGGCATGCCCATGGAGGGTTGTGGAATTTTGAGAATTTTGATTTATTCTCTATGACAAAATAATAATAGCTCCTATTTCCATAGCACTTTAAAGTTTACAAAGCTCTAAGAGATAAGTATGGAAATTATTACTATCTCCATTTTATAGAGAGGGAAACTGAGTCTCAGAAAGTAGAAACAACTTGAGACCACAGGAGCAGTTAAAAAGTTAGTTCCTTGTGTGATATGCTCTCAGGGACATTAATCATAGGTTTTACAACTGGAAAGGAATTCAAAGATCATCTTGTCCTTCTTTCTTATTTACAGATAAGTAAACAGAGTCCCAGAAAGGAGAAATTACTTACCCAAGGTCCCATAGTTAGGAAGCAGTAAAGCCGGGATTCTAATCCAGATCTAATTCTCTATCCAGGGCTCATTTTCTTATGCTACTTTCATAGGAGGATCAAAGATGGGATCATAGAACAAATGTCTGAACTGGACAGGAATTGGGAACTATGTGGTCTAATGCACCTATTTCACAGTTGGGGGCCCTGAAGTTAAAAGATGCTTCCAAAAGTCATTTGGCAAGTCATCTGAAGAGCTAAGAATTTTGGGTTAAATTAATTCAGGATTAGGAATTTTGGATTAAAGCCTATTTATTCCCTAGGGAGTAGCTTCCCAGCTCTGTTTCTAGGTCATAATAGGTAGGCACTTTAAGATTCACAAAAGCCTTTATGTATGTTATCTCATTGATCCTCACAACAGGTAGACATTTGTATTATACCTATTTTACAGATAAGGAAACTGAGACTGAGAATGATTAAGTGACTTGCCCAGAATCATATAACTAGCAAATAAGTGCCTGAAGCAAGTACTTAGAAACAGGTCTTCCTTGTTCCAAGCCCATCACTCTGTGACACCTAGCTGCCTAACTGAATGACTATGTTCATAACTTCCCTCCCTCACTCTGAGGCTGTCTTCTCCACTACAAAATGAGCGGATTGAACTAAATAATCTCCAAGTTTGGTTCCAGTGTTGAGCACTCCGTGCTTTGTGATTCTAAGAAATGACATTCAGTCTCCTAAACCTCCCCTTCCCTAAACAGAGGCCCTGAAGCTCCTTGGAGGGTGGGAAATCTTTAAGACCCAGCCTCTATTCCTTTTTAATGCTTCTCCCAGGAAGCTCCCAGAGGCCAGAGAATTTAGAACCCACAGGTTCTGTTCTTTCTCTAAAGGTGAAGTCCAGTAACAAAAAAATCTGTAATTTTCAGATTTGGCTGACATCTGGATTACAAAGTGATTCTCCCCAGGAGGGCTTCCAAGGGCTGGTTTTTCTGTCTTATGTCTTGGGAAGAGAAGGAAGAATCGAATGGTGAAAGAGAGAGTGGAGGGAGAGGAGGAGAAGAAAAAGGAAAGGGGCTTTGGATCTATCTCAGATCCCCCTTCTGCTTCAAGAGTTCTCCCTATTGTGTGCCTAGTTTCAAAGATGGTTCTTTTTTTAAAAAAAAAATTGCTTTTTCCAAGACTTTGATTGCCTCTTTCCTCTTTGGTTTAACTGCTTCAGGGAGGATCTGCAACAAAAGCATGGTATGAGGGAAGCTGGTCCTCTGTCATCGCAGATCCTTTGTCCTGCATCATTTTCCCCAGTTACTGCATCAATTCAGCATCTAATCCCTGCCAGGAGCAAAGGATTTAGAATCACAGAATCTCAGAGCTGGAAAGGACTTTAGAGGCCAGTTAGTCTGAACAAGCATCTCCTCCCTCCATGACAGCCAAGAAAAGGACATCTAGCCTCTGCCCAGATGACTTTATGCCCTGGAAATCTGCTGCCTTTCACAGGAGATTGTCATTGCTGTACAGCTGATTGGCAAAAAGCTATTCCTTATATTGAGCTGAATTCTGCTTCCCTGTACTCTCTACCCCATTAGTCCTAAATTCTGATTCTTAGGGCCAAAAGTTACAAATTTAAACCTTCCCCCACATGATAACCCTTTAGAAATTTGAAGACAATGAACCCCCTCCCAATTCTCTCTTTATTGATTAAACACTTTCATTTCCTTCAGCTGATTCTCAATATGGCATAGTCTATATCACTGTCCATCTTGCTGACCTCCTTCCTGAAATGTGGTGTGAGAAACTAGATGTGGCCCTTTTGAGGTGGTCAGAGGAGAGCAGGGCTACCCCCTCCCCACATTGCCTCATCATGTGCCCATGATTGTAGCTTTGGCCACCACATCACACCTGTTGGTTTTGAATGAGCTCTGGTGTCCACTAAAATCCCCAGATCTTCTTCATCAGATACTAGGAAAACAAAGACAAAAGCTTGATGGCCCCTTGTTCTTGTGGACCTCACATTCTGTAGGGAGAAGTAACATAGACACATAAAATTACATACAAAATCTTGGGGGCATATTCAGCACCTACTTTTACTTACTCTAAGACCTTGTGGAGATAGATAAGGATGTTGCTACCCAAACAAAGGAATCATGCAGCCCCTCCTCCTCTCCCCTCACCATCTCAGGATGCCTTTTAGTGGATTATAAAAGACCTATGTCTCCCCCATCCCACACTTGTGCAGATGATTTTTTTTAACCCAAGCACAAGATTTTACATTTCTCCCTGTTAAATTTTATCTTATTAGATTTGGCTCATCATTCTTGCTTGTTGAGATTTTTTTGGATCCAGATTTCTGTCATCCAACTTGTTGGCTCTCCCTTCCCCCATCATGTCCTCTGCAAATTGGAGAAGTGTGCCATCTATGCCTTCGATGCCAAAAGCTGAGACTTTGGTAAAAATGTGTATTTTCTGATTTCTGATTCTGACTTAAATATCTCTTTGAGGAGTCTCTGGAGGTATTTACTAAAAATAGGTAGTAGAGGTTTCCTACTCTACCTCATCTCTCACCTTTTTTACTCAGATGAACTTCAAAATATCTATGACTTCATCAGTGCAGTTATTCCCTCTGTCAATGCAAATTCCAGCTCATCCTCACCTTAGGAGAAAGATTTTTATAAATTGCTTTTGGAAAAAAATTCTCTCAAAGCCAGTTATCTAAAGATGGCACTTACCATATTCAACCAGGTTGGTCTGAGGGAAATAGATGCCTAGGCTGTTGCTGGGCTCATACCTGAATTCTCTCAAGCTTTGCAGGATCTGTCAGAACTTGAGCTCTGTTGGTCTAGTGGTCAGAACCTGTGGTCCTTTCCATTTAGGCTTAGGCTTGAGAGGAGGACATTAGGAATGGGAATGTTGGGACACCATCAAACAATATTAGCTTAAGATAACAGTCCAGACCAGTCTCAGAAGTACATGAGAATCACTAAGAGGCATCCTGAGATGACTAGGAGGGGAGGAAGAAGAGGGACCACCCCAATTCCTTTGTCTGAGTAGCAGTGACCCTATTTACCTCCACAAAGTCTGAGATTCAATAAAAGTATGTGCTAAATGTGTTACCAATATTTTGTGGGTAATTTTATGTGTCTATGTTACTTCCTCCTACAGAATGTAAGGTCCTGTAATGGGAATGGGAATTTGAAGACCTTCCCTGCTCTGAAAGTAAACTCTGTTCCCTAATAAGTTGAATATAATCACATGGAGTCTATGGTGGGAGGAGTTTTCTGAAGGGTAGAAAAGAGCCACAGGAAGCTTCCCTGCTTTAAAGATAAATTCTGCCCCCTAATAGGCTGAAAGTAGCCACTTCAATTCTGTGGTGGGAGGTGTTTGTTGAAGGGTAGAGCAGAGCCACAGGAAGTTAGGAGTCAGAGTTAGAGAGATGGTGGGAGAGAGGGGGGCTCAGGCAAGGAGATAGAGAGGTTTATGAGTAAATATTGATCTTGTATTGTTTTGTGGGAAGGCTAAAGGATGCTGTGGCTCTCTGTGTTGTTATGGTTTATTAGCTTCTTTGCTACTTTGATGTAATAGGCTTGCTGGTTTGGGGATTTGGTTTTCTGGTATCTAAATAAATGTTCCAGTTCTGTCCTCTACATGGAGAATCTGTTATATTTTGTGATACAGCACTATATGAGATTATTTATAATCACAGTCAGTACTATAAATATTGCACTGGAACTACATTTAATGTCACAAACAGGACAGCAAAAGATCAGACCTCTAGTTGGAGGCAGAAGGGATTTAGAAGAAGAAATGGCTATGCCAGGATGGATATGCCTTATGCCTCCCTATCAAGGGAATGATCTAAAAGGGCTCTGTGAAAACTGGGAACAGAGGTTATGGCAGGGAGAACCTAGAGATTTAGAAATCTGTTTGCAAAGAATACCAATAAAACCTGGGAGAGAGCTGGAGGCTGTCTAGAAGGTGCTAGGTTTTACTAACAGCTTATTGAAGTATGTGTAAAAGCAGAGACAAGCTGTTACAAGAGTTGACTAGGTGCCAGCATTCAAGCCCCCCTTTAAAAGAGCAACCTGGAGGGTCTCAGGTGGAAGGATAGAGAACTGGAGGGTCTCTGGTAGAAGGAGAGAGAGCTGTTGTGAATTTGGCCCAGAAAAAGAAGAAAAAAGTAATAGGAAGAAAGGTCATACAGCTTTGGTAGAGTCTGAGGCTAGTTGCTGTGACAACTCCCAGGAAAGTTCATGTGTTATACAGAATGATACAATGTTAAAGGATACATTGTTTCATGGTGAAGCTTTTACAAGGTCAGAAACTCTCCCCATACTGAGAAGAAAGCAGGTGAATCAGGAAGACCAAACAGTGTTCAAGGAGATAGTTGAGAATTTCACTCAACAGGAGATTACTGATATTTTGAGCAGATTCACCCAAAGGATGGGAGCATCCTTAGTGTCTTGGATGATAAGAATCAGTGAAGAAGGAGCTGGAGAGGTAGTGATAGATACTGTGGACTGCTTGAAATTTATAAGTATTTGCCAGAATCCTTTTGTCTAGAAAGCTTTTAGAGATTTTCATTTGGCAGAAGGTAACAATATAACCAATCTGTTAGCTTTAGTTGCTGATCGATACAATAGAATGTATTCCACTGATTCTATGTGGCCTAGTGGAGACAGACCCTGGTTGTCACTTAGAGACAGCATGAGAAAGTTGAAATAATAAATAATGAAACTGCTATCATGGTTGGAGATGCAGATACATATCATGATATTCCCTTAGAAATTCCTCATAGAAATATTATGGTGAAGACAGCTCCTCCTGCTTATAAGCACCTACTTCTGATTTTACTGATTGGTGAAATAGGGCACCATCTTTCAGAGGTGCTGGATAAGATTTCACTACTAAGTGACTTAGGAGAATGGAAAAGATAAGTTTTCTCGTGAGAGAAAAGTAAATGGCCAGAGGATTCAAATTCAGAATAAATTGCCAAGAAAATAATTGTTTACTACTTTATTGAGAGCAGAGGTAGATTTTGGAAAAATTGATGATATTCCAACTAATGAACTATACAAAATGTATCAAGAAAAATGGACTTAATGTTAGAGGAATAGAGAAGTGAGAACTGCCCCTACAGATGCTCCTGAACCAATGTATCCAGGTTTGTCACACCTACCTTCAGGGGGATGCAGATTAAAGAAAGTGCTGGGATCGGTGGAAGTGATCAGTGTGCTGAACTTGTGGCAGTCTATGAAGTCACTGGAATAGAGTGAAGAGGATAGTGTCACATATTTTACTGTGAATGAGGTTATGATAGTGAGTTCATGGACTCCAGAAGTATGGCTGACCCTACATTTGTCTCTTTTTGGCTTTTTGTCGGTTAAACTTGTGTGTGAGATTTGTTTTCTGCAGGCTTGGTACTCTCCACCTGCAGATGCCTGATTGCTTAAGCCATTTGCTATTATCCCCTGTCCATGACTGTGATGTGCCTCCTCTGGACCTGGCGTCAACCAAGTTCTAGATGCCAGCTAAAAAACTGATCTTTTAAATGGGACCTTCTGGACCTAGTGTTGACCAAACTCTGGATGGCAGCTAAAGAACCAAACTCTTGAATGGGACCTCTTGGGGCAGGGACAGCTCTACATCCAATTCCAGCTTGAAGTAGATTTGGAGAAGAGACCTTTGCCCCATTAGTTTGAGGGGGAAGGATGGGGTGCTTGTGCCCAAGTCCCCACCCTAAGTTATCATGTTATGTGCTTATTTTCTATTATCCCTGTTATATTATTGTTGCAAAGTTTTTCTATTATCCATGCTATATTGTTGCAAAGTTCTGTTGACACCAATTACCCCACCAGTTATCCCTAAACTCTCACTAATCTATGTAATATAATGCATTGTTAATGTATTTTTGCTATGTAAAGGACATGAAAGATCTTGGGGTCAAATGTAGTGGGAATGGGAATTTGAAGATCTTCCCTGCCCCTTAAGAGATCTAGGGGAATTTAAAGACCTTTCCTGCTTTGAAAGTAAACTCTGTCCCCTAATTGGCTGAATGTAATCACATGGAGTGGATGGAGCCTGTGGTGGAAGCAGTTTTCTGAAGGGTGGAGCAGAGCCCACAGGAAGCTTCCCTGCTTTGAAGATAAACTCTGCCCCCTAATAGGCTGAAGGTAGTCACATGGAGTCTATGGTGGGAGTGTTTGTTGAAGGATAGAGCCGAGCCACAGGAAGCTAGGAGTCCAAGTTAGAGAGATGGTGGGAGAGAGAGGGGCTCAGGCAAGGAGACAGAGAGGTTTGTGAGTAAATATTGATCTTGTATTGGTTTGTGGGAAGGCTAAAGGATGCTGTAGTTCTCTGTATTGTTATAGTTTATTAGCTTCTTTGCTACTTTGATGTAATAGGCTTACTGGTTTGGGGATTTGGTTTTCTGGTGTCTAAATAAATGTTTCAGTTCTATCCTCTATATGAAGAATCTGTTATATTTTGCAATGGAGCACTATATGGGACTATTTATAGTCACAGTGTTTGATGTAAATATTGCACTGGCATTACAGGTCCCCGAGGACAAGAGAACATTTTATTTTCATCTTTGTTTCCCTGGCATCTGGCAATAAGTTGTTGTTGTTGTTGTTGTTGTTGTTGTTTGCTGTCCTTCATTTTTGAGGAGGACCAATGACATCATAGGATGTCTTGACGGGTGCATGAATTGGATTTGAGTCAGAATTGCACAAAGTTGTCAGCCTCACTCTCTCTTCCAGAGTCATCAAAGTTCAGTAATAAGGGGTGGAGACAAGATGGTGGAGTAGAAACAGCTCATCCAAGCCACTGTGTCCCAGATTCCCCCCAAACTATGTAAAAGGGGACTCTGAACAACTTCTGGAGCCCCAGCACCCACAGAATGACACAGAGAAGCTAACCTCCTGCTGAGGACAGCCCAGCAGCCCTGCAGGAAGGACCAGCGCAGTGCTCTGGGAGCCGGCAGCACACAGAGTGCAGGGAGCCAAGCCGAGCGGAGCCAGGTCCCCGTGAGCTGAGGTTTTAGCCCCAGGGCGGCAGGGCCAGCAGCCAGCTGGAGAGACACCAGAACACCAGCAGCTGTGGCGACTCCAGAATTATCAACATAGACATGCCCAGGACAAAGTAAGAGGTTAGTGCCCTATGGACTTTGGGACCAGTATTTGGGGAATGCGTAGGCTTCCTCCCCTGGGGGCTAGAAGCCACTGAGGAGACACGCCATTTTGTAGTTTTCAGAGGCAGCTCCAGTTCCTGGCCTGTGAACTGTAGGGAGATCCAGCGATCAGTCTTGGGGGGTAATCGCTCTTGGTTTAACCTCCCTGGATCTGGATTGTGATCTGGGGTGGAAGTTGTGAGTGGGTTTACAGCTTGCCAGAAATGGAAACTGGACCCCTCACACGTTTGGGGCGAAAGTTCCTGTCTGGCACCAGGCCATACGGCAACAAGCCCAAAAGTCAAGTAATTAAGTGGCAACATGCCAAGGCAAAGGAAACAGAAAAATGCAACCCTAGACTTCCTATTTGGGGGGCATAGAGTGGGGAAAGGACTGTGAGGTCAGAAGTCCTGCTCCAAAAGCCCCAGGGGAAAACATGAGCGGGTTGCAGGCCATAGAGGACCTTAAGAAGGACTTTAAAATCAAATAAGAGAAGTGGAGGAAAAATTGGAAAGAGAAATGAGAAGGATGCAGGAAAAGTATGAAATGAGGGTCAACAGCCTGACTGAGGAAAACAACACCTTAAAAAATAGGCTAACTCAAATGGCAAAGGAGGCCCAAAAGGGCAATGAGGAGAAGAATGCCTTAAAAAGTCGAATTTGCCAGATGGAGAAAGAATCTCAAAAGTTCACTGAGGAGATTCATTCCTTCAGAGTTAGACTGGAGCAAATGGAAGCTAATGACTTTATGAGAAATCAAGATGCTGTTAAGCAGATCCAAACAAATGAAAGATTAGAAGGCAATGTGAAATATCTCATGGGAAAAACCACTGACCTGGAAAATAGATCCAGGAGAGACAATTTAAAAATTATTGGACTACCCGAAAGCCATGATCAAAGAAAGAACCTAGAAATCACCCTTCAAGAAATTCTTAAGGAAAATTGCCCCGATGTTTTAGATCCAGGGGGCAAAATAAAGGTTGAAAGAATCCACAGATCACCTCCTGAAAAAGATCCCAAAAAGAAAACTCCCAGGAATATTATAGCCAGGTTCCAGAATCCCCAGATCAAGGAGAAAATACTACATGCAGCCAGGAAGAAACAATTTCAGTATTGTGGAAACACAATCAGAACAGCACAGGACCTGGCAGCTTCTACACTGAGGGATCGAAGGGTATGGAATATGATATTCCAGAGGGCAAAAGAGCTGGGAATGAACCCAAGGGTCACCTACCCAGCAAAACTGAGTATTTTGTTTCAGGGGAAAATATGGTCATTCAGTGGAATAGAGGACTTTCAAGCATTCTTGAGGAAAAAACCAGAATGGAATAGAAAATTTGACATCCAGACACAAGAAGCAAGAGATGCCTGAGAAGGTAATCAGGGAAAAGAAATCAAAAGGAACTTATCAAAGTTGAACTATTTACATTCCTATATGGAAAAACAATAACTGTGACTGATGATATCTTTCTCACTATGAAAATAATGGAAGAAAGGTATGTGGTCATATGAATACATATGTGAATGTGTGTGTATATGGTTACAGTTATATATGGATAGAGGGCATAGGTTGAATTTGTTTGGAAGGGAGAATACTCAAGGGATGAAATTATGAGGTGAGAGAGGAAAGTGGCAAGAGGAGATGGGGAGAGACAGGGTAGGGTAAACTATCTCATGTAGAAGAAGCAAGGGGAAGTGGTTGCAAGGGAGAGGGAGAATAGGAAGGCAAAAGGCAAAACCACATTCTCATTGAATTTGGTTCAGGGAGAGAATGACAAACATACTAAATGGGATATCTCAACTTACAGCAGAATAGGGGGAAGGGGGATGAGAGGAAGGATGATGAATGGGAGGGCATCCTTGGGGAGAGGGGAAGTTGGAAGTACCCACTATAGAAGAGGGACAGGATCATGTAGGGAATGGACCAAGTGGAGGGTGGGATGAGTGGGAGGGAATTATAAGCAGCCTTGTACAATATATCTACTATGATAATGTTTCGCATAGCTAGACATGTACAACATATACTGAATTACTTATCTTCCCAGAGGGAATGGGTGACAAGAGAGGAAGGAAATGGATCTGAAATTCGAGGTCTTAACATTAAATGTTTCAAATATATATAAATACTATTATTAATACTCTTTTGCTTGTAATAGGGAGATAAGATGTGCAGGCATTGGGACACAAAGATTCACCTTCCTCTAATGGGAAAGTCGATGGGGGTATGGGAGAAGCTATGGGAGAGAGCAGATTGGAGGAAGCAATATCTTGCGGGACTGCTATTCTGGGAGGTTGGGTAGGGGAAAAACAGGGGGGAAAATGATTGTAACTCAAAATCTGGTGGAAATGAATGATGTAAAACAGAAGTTAATAAAGCATTTGTTTAAAAAAAAAGTTCAGTAATAAGATAAAAATCAGGACATCTGGCAATTATCCAGGATGCAGTGGATGACTTTGGTGTCTTCAGTGTCTAACCATGCTCTAAAGTGCTCTGCAGTGCTGACTTCAGCTGCCTTTGTGGCTATTGGAACAAATTGTTTTTATGTGGCCATTTCACTGGAGGAAGTCTTCCCGTGCTTGGGGGAGACACCACCCTAACTTGACATCGTGTTTGTAGCCTATCAGTTACCTCTGGCCTAGATTAGCCTGTCTGCCTAGACCAGGAGTGGGGAATCTGCAGCCTCCAGGCCACATGTGGCCTTCTAGGTCCTTGGGTGTGGCCTTTTGACTGAGTCCAAGTTTTACAAAACAAATTCTTTTATTAAGGAGGTTTTTTCTGTGAAATTTGCATCCAGTGAAAAGGCCCGCACCTGAAGACCTAGAGAGCCATACATGACACATGTGAAGCCACAGGTGACCCACCCCTGGAGACAGTTTTACCCAGGGTGTGGCCACTGCACATGCTACAGCTTCTTAAGGTCACAGGTGAGAGTTGAGTGAAAGGTGGGTGAACACTCCTAAAAAGGGAGTCCTACTAGTCCTTGAATGCCCACGTACCCCATGGTTGAAAAAAGCAGGTGCTTAATAAATAATGATTGAGTAGCAATTGTTGACCAGCCTAGGATCTCTTGCTACCCTGAGCCCAAACCTACAGCCCTGAACTGCCCCTCATCTTCCTGGGTTCCTGCTCCCTTGACCACTATCCTTGGAATAGCATCCATTCAATCAGTTTTGATATACAACCAATATGGGTGGGCTATCTCTGTTGTCTCAGTGTACAAGGCTTTTTGAATTCCCACTAAACTGGGACCAAAAAGAAAATTCTAGAGGAAGATCTGGGGAAGGTGGCCAGGTTAGGTAGCCTTACTCCCATTTTTTCCATCCCTTTCCTTACCTCTTGTTTGAGTGGCCCTAGGATATATATGTGACTTAGAAGCTAAGAGAGTTATTGGTGCCCAATAGAGAAGTTGGCAAGAAACTACCCTTGGGGCTTCCTGAGTGACTATAAGGCCCATAGTAGAGGAGTCGAATCACCAGTTTCAGTTTCCTAATCATCTGAAGTCTGGTCTTGCTCTAAAATTCTAAGTCCCTTCCCTCTCCTAGCCAAAACCCCAGACACATAATGAGGAACCTACATCTGGACTTGCAACTGGAAGGACCCTCCAAGATCATCTAGGCCATCCCCCTACTTCTGTGCAAAACTACTAGGGAAAATAGGCAGTAGACTTTCCAGCCTAAATATTCCTAGTGAAATAATCAAGTAATGGACAAACATTTACTAAGCTCTTACTATGTGCCAGGGACCAGTGATACAAAAACAAAAATAGCCTCCTCTGTCCTCGATGAGCTTGTGTTCTATCAAGAGAGGCATCCCTATGTATTAGATTATACAAAATACAATGTAGTAGAGGGTGAGGGTGGGGAGATACTAGTAGCTAGGAAGATCAGAAAAGGCTTCATCCACAAGACTGTGTTTAAGCTGTGTTCTAAAAGCAACTAGGGATTCTAAAAGACAAAGGAGAGGAGAAAGGGCATTCCAGGTATTGAGACTGACCAGTGCAAAAGTACAGAGGAGGGAGATGAAGAGTAGTATGCAAAGATTAACAAAAAGGTTAGTTTGCTTTTACTAGAGAGTGTTTGAAGGAGAGTAATGTATAATGAGACTGGAGAGAAATGAAACTTATGATCCTACTACACTGTAAACTCCATGGAGGCAGGTCTTTCTTATCTAAATTTCATATCTTTCCCCAGGGCCTAGTGCAATATTGTACACAGTAGACACTTCAGCCTGCACAGAAATAATATCTTTCTGGCATCAGAGTATAGTCTAAGAACATCACACCTCCTCTAAACTCTTGTAAATCAAATTCCATTTTCTCTATTGATTTACCTGGTCAATTCAAAACTAGATAATCAGTTCTAATGCATGATCAATAAAGAGTGATTTCTAACATTCTAAATTGGGGTAGATCTCTAGCCCTGAGGGACCCTTTACCCCTGTCCCAAATTGGTGTTTGATTTGTCAACAAATGCTTATATATACAAGGAGAGCAATTTCCTTCAACTCAACAGCTAAATATTAGAACTTACTAAATAGGTTAAGGCCAGTGTTGAGTTCTCAAAACCACAATGGCTACTTAAAGAAACCCCACAATCAAGTATGAAAGGGAGGGAGGAGAGAGAGTCAATGTCTCTTCCACCCCTCCCCCCACCACCACCCACATCGATCAGAAGACCTTTCAGACTTCAAAAAGTTGGAAGATTTGGGAGTTCCCTTTAAAAGGGCCCCAGGCTGACAATAACATCTGCATCATTAGTCAAGAATGAACTAGACACACTCAGAACTCTCTGAGGACACTGACCTTCAGAACCCAGCAAAAAATTACACCATGCCTAACTTCAGCAACTTTGGGAGGACACCATGAAAGGGAGAAAAGGACATCAAAAACCAGAAGCTGCAAGTTACGCCCTTGCCTCTTGTGCTCTTGAAGTTAGGTGCTTCTTTCCCCTTCATGGCCACTGAAGACACCAAGGTCATCCACCGCATCCTGGGTCATCACCAGTCATCCTGACTTTTGTCTTGCCACTGACCTTCAGTGACTCTGGAATAGAGAGTGATGCTGACAACTCTATGCAACTCTGCCCTCACTTAAATCCAATTCACACAGGAGTTAAGACTGGGATGTCATTGTTCCTCTTCAAAAACAAAGGACAAACAACAACCAGGTTAATAAATATCTATTTCCAGGGGCAACTAGGTGGTACAGTGAATAGAGCACCAGCCCTGGAGTCAGGAGGACCTGAGTTCAAATCCAACCTCAGACACTTAACACTTGCTAGCCGTGTGACCGTGGGCAAATCACTTAAACCCAATTGTCCTGCCTTTCCCCCTCCAAAAAGCAATAAATAAATAAATATCTATTTCCAAAAATTGTTCCAGATATCAGGTGGTATTCAATTCAGGGAGCACATCAATGGGGCTTGGAAGGGATGCTACTAGAAAAACTAGGACCCAAAAGAGAGCAGCCAAATTCTAGGGACCCAATCCACCAGTGTAGGAAGCAGAATCAGACAGGGTGAGTCCAAAGTCTATATTACAGAAGTCTTTTGGTAAAGTAAAAAATCAGTCTAAAAAAATCAGCATTTATTAAGTATCTACTATGTAGAGTATTAGCCTAGTCCCTGTGGGAAATATAAAATTTAGCTAAAAAGAAATCATTGCCCTTATGGAACTTATAGTCTAGTAGGATCAGAGGTTTTAGAGATCTAAGAGATCACCTTTCTTTTCAACAAGTGAGGAAACTGAGTGCCCAAAATTAAAAGGAATTTCCCTAAATCACACAAATAACATGTAGCTGAGCTAGGATTTAAAATTAGACCTTCTAATGTCACACCCAGTGTTCTTTCTACTGTTCTTCCTTGCCCAAGAGAAAGAAAAGAAGAAAGGAGGCAGAGATATCAAAGATGGAGAACAAAGTCTTGGTTATGTATCTTGGGTTAAAGGAAGTAGTATCCAGGAAATTAAACATGTAGCAGGAGGATACCACAACCTCACTGGCATCCTAGCAATGTCATTGGTCAGCTGGGCTGTCAATCAGCACTACACCAGCCAGCTATGGTTTTTAGTGCATGTTAAAGGTTCTTTGTTAAGACCACTGGAGATTTCTTTATAAATATGCAGCTCCCAGAGATATTCCACTACTCACAGGATGCTTTCCTAGAAATGTCTACCCCAAGTTCAAGCTACTCCTTTCTTCCTTCCTTGGATCATCATCCACAAAACCCATCACGTATGTGTTTGCCTCTGGTAATAGTTAACCAGAAAACACAATTAGTTCAAAGCAAAGGCATTTAGTTAGTGAAATGGTTTAGAAACATTTCCCACAAATATAGATTCCATCAGTGAAAAGGGTGTACACAAATAAGAAATACATATATATATTTGTATGTATATATATATACATATATGTATATATATATGGGCACACATGTGGGGTATACATGTGGTCAAAGTCTATGGAAGAAGGGACACACATATAGGAACATGTGTGACTGGGGAAAGGTGTACCCATGAAGAGGCACCTCATGCTTCTGACATTATAAATGAGACTGTTGTCTTCTGGTGATGCCATGATGGTGTTCCAACTAGGTTAGGGATCTCCACTGGTCCCAGGTCTTTGTAAGATCCAATTTCATTGAATGCCACTAAGCACGACACTCCTCTTGATTAAGAGTTGTAGTATGGGCTGAATGCTGCCAGGTACAAACTCACTGGGAACAAGACTGTGCAACTCTTATAAGCTTCTAATTTCTTGCTTCAGCTGAAGTTCTCTCATTGGCTATCTCTTCCTCAGGAGAAGAATGGGTCCCAGAATGTCCTCTTCCTTCAAAGTCAGACACTTTTTTACAATTCTTTTAGAAAAGCAGACATCGCTGCTTCGGTCATAAGACTAGAAGCATTCTGAAGGATGAACCATTCTCAGCTTTTTTTTTTTCCTGTCACAGACTCTTGCCTAGAAAATATGTATCCATACCCAGCAGGAATGGCTTTGCCCAAGGTGCCAAGTTCTAGGACAGAGCAAGATCCTCTTAGTGAACTCCTGTCCTCATGTTTAATTTTTCCTTAGAGAGACTTCCTTGTTGAGAGAACTATCAGAGATTTCACCTTAGTTTATGGAAGTCTTTCTTATGCCTCCTAATTTTAATTTCTGAAAAAATATGCACATGAGAGCTATTTATCCAATAACTCTGGGTGAGTTTGGGGGTTCAAGCTTCCCTAATTCTCTACTCTTGAACTTCTTTTGTTGTTCCACATTGACAAATGGGAAAACTGGGTAAATACAGGTGCAAAGATGCATGGACATTGTCTTCTCCACCTGCTCAGCTGCATTCATGTCATTTCTTATACAGGTGCTGGCAACAAATCTCAAAAAGGCTTCAGACTAAATCTCTAGAGGTAACCATAGAGTTAACTTAGTTCATCATCTGAAAACTGGAAGACATATGCTCAACAAAGGTGGCCCCAATGGTTATGGAGGATCCTTTACACAAAGTCCAAATGGAAGAAGACTTCCCTGGATCTCATAAGGTCATCCAGACGCTCTTGTCTGTAGATGACAATGTGTTGATTGTACCAAGCCCCAGAATGGTACAGAGCCTCCTTAGCAAGATCCATGGCTGCTTAAAAGAGATCAGCCTTGGAGTGGCTAGGTGGCGCAGTAAAGCTGGAGCACCAGCCCTGGAGTCAGGAGGACCTGAGTTCAAATCCCACCCCAGACACTTAACATAAAAACTAGCCATGTGACCTTGGGCAAGTCACTTAACCCCAATTGCCCTACCTTCCCCCTCCAAAAAAAGAAAAAAAAAAAAAAAACAAGATCAACCTAGCAAGAAGTGGTTCAAGAAATGCACATTCCCTAGATACAGTTTAATGAAGAGTTTATAAGTTGATACATGTATCCATGGAAGTTGGACAGACACTGTTGTAGTTTTTGTTATTCAGTCATGTCTGAATATTTGTGATCCCATTTGGGGTTTTCTTGGCAAAGATACTGGAGTGATTTTCCATTTCCTTCTCTGGCTCCTTTTACAGATAAGGAAACTGAGGCAGGCAGGGTTAAATAACTTGCCCAGGATCACACAGCTAGTAAGTGCCTGAGGTCGGATTTGAATTCAGGGAAATGAGTCTCCCTGACTGCAAGCCCAATGCTCTGTCAACTTCTCTACCCAGCTGCCTGGACAAACACTACAGATAGAAAACAAATGGGACCAGAGTTGACTTGGGAATAAAACAGATTTAATTGCATTTGGGAACTTATTGGTCCCAACCTGCTCCTTGCTGCAAAATTGTATATTTTAAGCAGCTAATCCTCTAGTGCCTCAGTTCCTCATCTGCAAAATAGGGACACACTAGAGAAGTAAATGGCAAACCATTCTACTACCTTTGCCAAGAAAACCCCATAGTCCATGGGGTCATGAAGAATCAGACCTGACTGAATGACTGAAAACAACAAATCCTCTAAGCAATGTTTTATGGCTGCAAATCATGGTGCATCATGATTTGAAAGAATCAGTGCTGCAGGTGGTATAAGAGTCATGAAAAGACATGGGGTAGATGCAGCACCTAACCAATGATGACATGCACCAAAGATATGACCCAAAATATGTCATCCAGGACATGATGCCCCGACAAAGGTGGTGGATTAATCACGTATCAAGGGGCAGGGGAGGGTAATAGATGAACACTTCTGGTGCTGTACTGGTGCTCAGGAAATATTAAAAGAAATAGAGGGAGGACTCCTATGCATGAGGTTGATCCTCTACAGGTGATTTATGGAAGGATGTGGAGAAGAGGTGGGGAAGACTGCATTGTCATCTCTATCCATCAAGAAAACCCTCATGAAGATGAGATCATAGACTCATTGACCATCATAGCTAGAAAGATCTGAGACTGAGTGACAGTCAACCAGTAACAGGGTGTGCAGGCGCCTTGAAGGACCTCAGATGAATCCATCTACCTCCCCTCTATGGATTATTCCCAAGGCAGCAGATTTCAGATTCAAGATATTCTCTTTGGTTGTTATTCAGTCATTTCAGGCATGTCTATCTCTTCATGACCCCATTTGGAGTTTTCTTGGCATGTCCTTCTCTAACTCATCTTACAGATTAGGAAACTGAGGCAAGCAGGATTAAATTATTTGCCCAGGGTTATATAGCTAATAAGTGTCTGAAGTCAGATTTAAACTTTGGTCTTTGTGACTCCAGCCCCGGTGCTCTATTAAGTGCATCATATAACTGCTCTTAGGTATTCTCTGACCCCTTGCTAAAAGACACACAACATGACAACCCTAGGGCTTAGCCACTTTTTTTAATGTGTTATTTTGAGATTATGCTATCTTTCCCTTGGCCTTATATCAAGGCAAGGGAGGGGATTTCCCCTCCTCCTAACCAACAGCAATGGTGGCCCATATCTTAATCACATAGTTTTAAGAGCATAGATACAGCTAGGTAGTTTGAGCACTGAACCTAGGGTCAAGAAGACCTGAGTTCAAATCCAGCTTCAGATATTAGCTGTATGACCCTGAGTAAGTCCTCTTTCAGCCTCAGTTTCCTCATCTGTAAAATGAGAGTAATAAAAGCACCTACCTTGAAAATAAAATGAGATAATATATGTAAGGAGTTTTCCAGACTTTAAAGTGCTATATAAATGCTCGGTATTATCATTATGAAGCATATCTTTATCTGAGATCTCAGTCAAGTCCCTGGCTACCTTCCTCTACCTTCTTATTTCTTCCCTGAACACAGGTTGGCAGCCAGTGATCCCAAGAGACAGACATTTAGGCTTGGCGGCAATTTCATGAGTTTGAGAGGTCCAGGGTTCCTGGTTGGTGCCAGCTTCCCAGTGGGAAGGTTCCCTGGACATACACTGATTCTCTGAGACATCCACCATCAGGATCATTCTGAATGGAAATGGACTAAAGAACTGTCTCTGACTGACCAGGAAATCTGGACTGTGTGTGTTCTTGAACAGAGCAGATCTGAGGTGAAAGCAAAATATCTGATCAGCAGTCCCCCCAAAGCTCCTTTACCTCTCAGGGAAATGATAATGATGATGATAGGTTATTGCTTATGTTTTAAGTATCTGTTAATGCATGCTTGTGAGCCTTGTGTTTTAAACACTTCTTCAGAGGTAAAGGAAATCAATGACTCTCCTGTGCCTGTGACAATTTTGTACACCAAGGACTTTTACTAGAAGTATCTCCTGCTAATCTTTTGTTGGGGAGACCCTAGACATGAACCATTTCTAAGCTTTCTTTGGGGTAGTTAGGTAACACAGTGGATAGAGTGTGGGTCTAAAGTCAGGAAAACTGATCTTAGCTCAAATCTGGCCTCAGACACATACTAGCTGTGTGACCTGGGTAAGTCACTTGACCTGTTTGCCTCAATTTCCTCACCTATAAAATGAACTGGAGAAGGAAATGGCAAACCACTCCAGTGTCTTTGCCAAGAGAACCCCAATAGGGTCACAAAAAGTCAGACACAACTGAAAAACAAGCTTTCATTAGAGGTTGCCTTCCAGAGCTTTGTTGCTGGGCCATAGAGACTGAGGTTTGGGGGACAGGCCTCTCAAGATAAGCCAGAGTGAAGTCCAGGGCTGATGGACGCTTATGGAACGGATCCCCTGGGCCACAAGTGACATGAAAGGTTTGTGAACTTTACAAAGCTTTATTCCTAACATTCATTATCTTTAATACAACTTCAGGTCCTTTATTTTTTTATGCTGTTTTCTACTGCTCAGAAAAGGGAGACCTCATCTCATGGTAGATTTGGCAGGTTGGGAATTTCCTGAAGAAAGTGGAACTTAAGTGGAACCTTGAAGGATAGATATATTTCAGATCAGCAGAGAGTGAGGAGCAAGAACACTTCAGGTAGGGTAACAATGGTAAGTCAAAGGAATGATGATAGGACTGCTCAAGACCTTTGTCAAGAACACTGAGAATGGGATGCCTAGGTGGTACAGAGGATAAAGGATAGCCCTGGAATCAGAAGGACCTGAGTTCAAATCCAGCCTCAGACACCTGACACTTACTAGCTGTGTGACTTTGGGCAAATCACTTAATCCTAATTGCCTAAAACAAAAAACAAAAAAAAAAAAATTCCACCACTAAGAACAGTCCAGCTAAAGCAGATAGTTTTTCTCTAAGTAGGGCTTCAATGAAACCATCCTTTCTGGGTGACAAAAGTAGTCTCCTCACCAGCACCTCATGCAAGGTTAATTCCCTGTGAGGTTAACACAGTCTCTTCTGAAACCTGGATTTAGAATCACAAGGTGATGTGAACCACAGGTCTGCTATTGATTGTTTGTGTAACCTTGAACTATTCCCTTCTAGGCCTCAGTTTCCTCATCCATAAAATGGTGTGGGGGAGGGAGGACCTCTAAGATCCTATCCATCCTTAAATCCCGTGATGCTTTGGAGCAGCACCCTAAGTTATCCCAGTTACTCAAATCATAACCATAACTCATTCACAGCTCCAGGAGAGAGGAGAAACCATTTGCCAGAACTATTCCCTTCCCACAGATAAAGCAGACGCTCCAAATTCCGAGGGCTCTAAAATATTTAGTGCTGTCTCTCTGAAATCTGAAGCAGCCCGTTAGACCCGAGAGCGGTGATCCGTCACCCGTGCATGCCGCAAATGCTGATCCATATATATGAGACTGACACGCCAGAGGCGCGTCTTTATATGTCTCTATTAACAGCCGCTCCTCTGAGGACCATCATTTCCCCAGATGCTTTTGGAAAAGCTCTTTAAATAACGATGTTTTCACAAGGCTTCAACTCATTCATCAATTCCTGACCCCCATTCTCCTGTTCTTAGCTCCAGCACCCTCCTCAAAGGTCAAACAGTGGCATGGAGTCAGTGAAGGACTAGACCCCATCCCACAGAACTATCTAATCCTAGGATTTCAGGGCTCAGAGTGTCTTTAGAGGGAGAGTGGAGGTAACAAGCATTTATTAAATGCCTCTTATATGCCAGACACTGCATGATCTCCATTTCAAAGTTAAGGAAACTAAGAAGACAGAGACGTGTCTGGGATCACATAACTTATTGTTGTTCAGTCGTTTCAGTCAGGTCCAATTCTCTGTGACCCCATTTAGAATTTTCTTGGCAATGATCCTGGAGTAGTTTGCCATTTCCTTTTCCAAATAATTTTACAGATGAGGAAACTGAGGCAAAACAGAGTTAAGTGACTTGCCCAGGGTCACACAGCTAGCAAATGTCTGAGGCTAGATTTTAATTTGTGACTTACTGACTCCAGGTCCAGAGCCTCTATCCACTGCCCCATCTAGCTTCCATAGAAAGTCAGAACTGGAAAGGGCCTTAAAAGTCATAAATTCTATCCCACCCCTTCATTTTCCAGATGATACATACTAAGGTCCCTTTGGCACCAATAAGAAATACCACCAAGATTCAAGGCCTTCTCACCCATCCACAGGCTTCCCTGTAATCTCCCAGGATGAAGTTGAATCCAAAGCTTAGTCTAGGAAACCTAAATTTTTAAAATATCTTGTCCTTGTTAGTATCTTTTGTTCTTACATCATCCTCATTTCCCAATCTCCCCTCCGGTGACCAATCCCTCATAATTAAGGTTTTAAAAGAAACAGGAAAAAAGGCAGTTCAGCAAAACCCACACAATCACTGAGTCTAATGGTAGATATAGTATTCCATACCTTAATATTGCACCTCAGCCAAGAGGCAAAAGAGGTACATTTTCTAATCTCTTCTTCAGGGGCCATCTACCTCCAGATTTTCCCATCCTTCCTCCAGGAGAAATGCAGGAATTTAAAGGGGGGGAGGGAGGAAAAATCTTTTCCAAGGAAAGATCAGTCAACAATCAATCAACAAGTAGCTACTGAGGGACCACAATGTACAGTCCTACGCGAGGAACCATAGAGGACAGAAGAGAGCAAAGATGCTTATTCCGCTTCAACCAGAGAGGGCAAAGCTCGAAATCAATGGAGAGAAGTTTTAGAAAGGCAGCTTTGAACTTTGTTTAAGGAAGAACTTCCAAACAATCAAAATTACCCAATGAGAAAAAAGTTCTCAGGGGAAGAAGTAAGCTCATCAGTACTAAAGGCATTCAAGCACAAACTAGATAATATAGTAACAGACCCAGGATAAGGCTTCTCTTCAGGCTGAAAGACTTCCTAACAAATGAGTCTAACCAGTTCTGATAGGAGGTTGAGCTGGTGAGGGCAGGCACAGCAACTGTAGGCAAAGACTGCATTTCCCAGAGGGCTGTGAGCCAAAGGCATATGGCAGAAACAAGCACCAAGTGCCAAGTGGACAGTGACAACAGCTCCAGAGACAGAGCTGCCAGCTGTCTGAGACTTCAGAGCAAAGTCAGGATCTGCAGGAATTGTGCCTTGACTGGGCTGTGCAGAAAAGAGGAGAGAATGGAGGCAGTTGGGGCACAGCCCTAAGGGGAAGTCAGAGGCAAGAAGGATGGGGGCCAAGAGGAGACCTTGACTTCTAGACCAAAGGAACTCCAATCCAATCCATGTGGCAAGGACTTCCCAGTGGATGCTGAGAGTCTGTTACTTGCTCCTGGACTTGGGTATGAATCCCATTTATGTCCTTCTCTGTGTAGCAATCAGTTGCCAGTGTCCTTATTACATATTACATATGCCCTTATTACATATACATACTTTAATAAATGTCTATGGTCCTGGTGTTCATAGTTGCCTTTGATGCTGAAGGGTAATATGATTCCTATATCCTAGAAGGAAACCAAAGTCAGACATTCCCAGAAGACTCTCTGGATAGAGGCATAAGCCATAATGTTATTAGTGATGTCTCCAAGATTAGAGCATCCTTCCATTCTTGATCAATACTTAGATAACTACAATGATAACTAATGTTCATATAACAATAGCCTGCATTTATATGGGCAACTAGGTGGCAAAGTAGACAGAGTACTGGGCCTGGAGTCAAGGAAGACTCATCTTCATGAGTTCAAATCTGGTCTGAGACACATACTAGCTGTGTGACCCTGGGCAAGTCACTTAACCCTGTTTGCCTCAGTTTCTTAATCTGTAAAATGGGTTGGTTGGTCTAGAAGATCTCTAAGGTTCCTTCCAGCTCTAGATCTATGGTTCTGCATATGTGATCTCCTTCCAGCCCCACAATCAGAGTCCTCAGAGGTAAGACTCCAAGGATAGGCTAATACCATTCAGGTCCCTGGATCACTGAATCAGGGGAACCTTGGGAATGATATCCACATCTTACCAGACCAGGGATGGTAACAGTAGACAAAGACTGTAGGCACAGTCATCTCTTATGGCTAAAGGATATGGGGCTAGACTTTCCTGATAATAAGGAATTAATATTGGGATAGAGGCCACTAGGACTATAGAATCCTCTTCTGTATAGTTCTTAGAATGCAAGGTTGATTATCTCCTATTAAACTCCTTTGAGGGAAGATACCTCAGACACTTTTGTCTTTGTATTCCCAACCCTACCACCATTCCCAGCACATGGTAGGCTCTTAACACATGCTTGTTCATTGATCGACTTGATTCTGGAAGGGTATTGTCTGGAGGTGGAAGAAAGGACTCATCAGCCAGAACATTCAATGGATAAAGTTCTGGACCTGGAATCAAGAAGACTTGAATTCAAAGCCAGCTTCAGACACTTGACAGCTAGCTGTGTACCACTGGGCAAGTAATCTCTCCCCTGTCTGCCTCAGTTTCCTCATGTGTCATTTGAGGCTAATAACAGCACCTATTTTACAGGTTATTGTGAGGATCAAGTGAGATAATGTTTGTAAAGTGCTTAGCACAATGTCTGGCACATAGTAGGGGCTTTAAAAAAAAGCCATATTCCCTTTCTTTTTCACCCTGGGCCTTTCCAGATATTTCTGGGAGCCCTTTCAGCACTGAGTCTATAATCCTATGATAGTTCAATATTTTCCTTTTACTGGCAAGAAAACTGAGACTGGGGCAGCTAGGTGGTGCAGTGAATAGAGCACCGGCCCTGGAGTCAGGACCTGAGTTCAAATCTGGCCTCAGACACTTAACACAAAAACTAGCTGAGTGACCTTAGGCAAGTCACTTAACCCAGATTGCCCCTCCAAAAAGCTAAATAAAGAAAAAAGAAAACTGAGACCAGGTAAGGGAAGCAACCCCCAAGTTAGTGGGGTAGTAAATCCCAGAGTCAAGCCTCAAGCCCAGGCTGCAGTCTGGCTTCAGAGTGAGGCCTCTTCTTCCCTCCCCCACATGGCCGCCATGCCGGAGATGCTTGCTCAGCTCAGCCCAGGCTGCTGCCCTTGACACAGTGTGTGTTATCAGCTTATTACAATTTTACTCCCAGATGCAGCGTACAATTTCCACTCCCTCGTGGCTGAAACCTTCCATCACTTTCATGTCAAGACAGAGAGGCTACTTTGATGGGCAATTTTTTTTAATCTCTATACTTGTTAAGAGAAGAAAGCAACTTCCCTGCTCCCCTAACCCTGGACTCCATCCTGCACCTTTCTTTATACAAGTGCCCAAGGATTTGCAGTCAAACTCTCTGGAGAAAAGCTGCCTAGAAATCTCCAGCTCGTTGTTGTTTTGGTTGGTGGTGGTCAGTCATCTCAGTCATGCCTGATGCTTCCTGATCCCATTTGGGTTTTTCTCAACAAAGATACTACAGTGGTTTGCCATTTCCTTCTCCACACCAGCTCTGTAGGCATCTGACAAAATCTCAGAGTCATATTGATGGCAAGAGCTAAACCTCCCAGTCATGGCAGGAAACCCCACTACTGTCCAGTCTGCTGACAGGGAGTCAGTCATCTTCTGTTTTAATATCTTCACCCTTGCTGCACTCACTACCTTACTAAGTAAACCATTGCAGATCTGGTTTTCAGGAAATCTTTTTCCTTTTATTGAGCCAAAATTATTTGGGAGCCTTTGACCTCTCCACTCTAACCAGCCTGAAGAGTATCAGTTCTAGGCTAGAAATTTTCATAGCATCACAGAATTACAGACACTCAGAGTTGAAAGGGACATCAGAGGTCATTAATCCAACCCATGCCTCTCCCAATGTATTGTGTTCTGATCCTGATTTTTTACTCAAGGAAGCTCCTTACCCAGTCTAGGCCTCAGTTTCTCAGTCTTTATGGAACGGGCCAGTGTTGGATTCTATCTCTCACAAGATCTGAGACAGTAAGCTGTGATTACTGGGAGAGGTTTCTGGGCATCCTGTGCCAGAGGGCTTTGCTCAAGGCAAAAAGTGAAGCAGGATAGGAGGTTTTTAAAGACAGTCAAGAAGGAAAAGCCATAGGGAGAAGATAATCATGGCTCTTGGGTCTAATTCCTGTCCAGAGTATAGAATGCTCTGATAATGGAAGCAGCAGTGTGACCAAAGTAACAAGATGAAGGGTGCAAGCTTCCCTCTAGCTGGCTTTCCCTTCACTGGCACCAGTACTAGGGCAGGGCCTCCCAGGTAGCTTCTCCCTTCAGGAGGAATTCCAACCTATGGTTACCCTACCACGGGCTTGAATCCTACATAGTTCCATTGCTGAGATTCCTGGTCCAGTCCAAGACTTGTAGCATTTCCCTATTATCTCCCATGAGTGGGTAAGCCCTTCTAACTACGTTGAGAAAGCTTGAGAAGGGTTATTTGGTAGCCACTGCAAGAGTCCTTCAGACTGAATGTAAATAGCAATTGTTTCTGTTTTAACCAGAAACTTTAAGGGTCTTCCCCTCTTAGATTGGTTTTTTTTGAGTAGGTAAAAGAGGTCATTCTTTGCTTCATTTCTTACTCAGATGATTTAACCACTGATTGGACAGTGCCTCTGTCAAACTGAGAGTTATTAAAGGCCTTAGCCAAGGCTTAGGTCTCCCACTGCATTCAGGGCCATCTCCAGTTATCCTGATCTATATCTGATCACTGGAATCTGATGAGTCTGGAGAATAAAGTGAGGCTGGTGACTTTGCACAACTCTGCCTCACTTAAATCCAATTCACTTGCAAGTCATGATATCACCTCCCTGATGTCATGGCCCTCTTTGAGAATGAAGGACAAACAAGAACAACAACCCTCTCCTGTGGTGTGGAAAGGTTATCAAAGGAACAGAGATGAAATTCTCAGAAAGGAAGTGGGGAGGTGATTTGCTATGTGACTGTGGAAGATTATATCTCGGGTGTATGCATTGATTTTCCTTGTCATTAATTTTGCTCTGCTTTTTAATTTACTATCTTTGTTTGGAACTAGCAGACCTCTGCTTGATTTGTAAATCAAGGTGGGGAATCAGAAGCTGTGGTTTTGAATGCCTAAAGACCAAAGACATTCTCTGAATCTAGGTTGCTCTCAGGGAGGCCTAGAGGAGAAGCCTCTGAACCCTACTTACTATACAATGAAGAGGTTCTACCAGATGATCTTCCAAGGTCCCTTCCAACTTCAATATTCCATGTCCTGTGTTTCTAAGCCCCGTAAGCTCTAACATGGCATGGGGTGTGATTGCAAGACTCCTTCTAACTCTAACATTCTGGGCTCTGTGACTATGGTCCATTGAGAGGAAAGGTGAGGGGCACAGGAAGGAGACCCTCATTTCTATCAGGACATCCTGATTCTCAGGTTTCATTCTCATTTCCCCACAGTGAGCATTTACACTAGCTGTCTAATCCCTTTAGGAAAAAAGCTCCTGAAAATTGGTCCCTTCATTAAATTTGTAGCAATTTTTCATGAAATACAACCCCAAGCCTGGGCCAGTGAAAATTCAGCAGACAAACTGCAGGAAGCATTAGATTTCCAACCTTTCCAACCCTGAAAAGGAAAGAAATCCTCCCAGACGTTACCCTGCTGAATTATTTCAACATTTTAAAGCTCATTTTCAGGAATAGGATTTTAAGTGAGGGATTCAATTTACACAGAGAAAAGAACTCCATTCTATTGAAAGAAAGTGGCCTCTACTGTCTGTTGCCTGGAGAGTCTGCAAAGATAGATGTGCTTTGAAGACTTGGGAGGTGTTAACCTGACAATGGAACAGATCCTGTGGGGCCAAAACGACTTCTACTCCAGCACTAACTACCATCTAAAGGGGTGTTCCATTAGGAGAGGAAGACAGCTGTGTCTCTGCGAAAATAATGCTAAGTCCAGAGCAACCCAAGGTCAAGCAGGTCCCAGCTCTGCCACTTACTAGGTATGACTTCTACCAAGTCATTTCCCTCCTTTCTGAGCCTCAGCTATAAAGTGGCAGTCTAAATTTTGTAGCCCTCCTAGCATCTATACAGTCATCTGCACATAGAAGGTGCTTAATAAAGTTTGGCAGACAAGACAGGAGATAGGAAGAAGGGAAGAAAAGGAGGAGGAGAGGGATAGGGAGGGAGGGAAGAAGATAGGAAGGAGGAAAGAAAGGAAGGAGGGAAAGAGGGAAGAAAGAAGGATGGAAGGAGAGAGAGAAAGAGGAAAAGAAGGAAGGAAGGAGGGAAGGAAGAAAGGAGGGGAAGAAGGGGAGAGAGAAGGAGGGAAGGAAAGTGGAAGGGAGAGAGAGAAGGAAGGAAGGAGGGAGGAGGGAGAGTATGGGAGGGAAGGAAGGAAGGAAAGGAGAAAGGAAGAAAGGAAGGAAAGAAGGAAGGGAGGAGGGAAAGAAGGAAAGAAATAAGAGAGGAAGGAAGAAAAGGAAGTGAGGGTGGAAGAGGGAAGAAAGGGAGGAAGGGAGGGAAGGAGAGAAGGAGGTAGGAAGGAAGAGAAGAAGGGAGGAAGGGAGGGAGGAGAAAGGAAAGGAAGGGAAGCCAAGATAATCAGGCAAGAATGGCAGGAAAGAAAAGCAGGAGGGCCTCACTTCCACATGGAGTAGACTTTGTCTTTTAGCAGGCATTGCCAATGAAGTTAGCTAGAAAAACCTCAAGGATGGAACAGGTGATGGACAGTGACTGGACAGCCTGGCTAAAAGTAGAAAGATCCATCACTCCAGAAGCTGGACACCAGGTGATGACACTTTTTGATCAAAGTAACTCAGGAAAAAACAATCAGTTAAAGCATGCAGAGCAGAGGTCAGCTTAGCCTCAGTAAAGGAAGCAGCCACATCAGTGAAAACCAGTGCTCCTTACGGTATTGGAGTAAATAAAATGGGGGCATTGACTAGCTGGAACAGCCCTTGCTACCTGAAAGTCACCCTCGGTGCATTCTGGAGGGCAGATTCCAGGTCTGCCCTCTCTTACAACCCCCAGGTTCTCCTCTCTCCTCTCTGTCCCCTACATTGGAGGCCAGCACAGGCAAGAACATTGAAACAGTGGGAATTGCAGATCTCCTTGGTTTGTGGATTGGTGGACAGAGCTCTGACTCTGCAGAAATGTCTCTTTCACTGAGAAGGCCAGTGTCCTTACTTTAGCTTCCAAGATCTCTAGAGGAAGCCTCTTTGTGATTCAGCCTTAGTAGTCCAACCCAGGAAGCAGAGCACAACTTATCCCTTTTTGAAGGCTTATGAGCTAAGCAACCCAAGGGGGCTTTGATTACACAAGCCTGGAATACCACCCCCTACTACCATCTCCCAACCCCCCCAACTAGCACTGACTTAAGAAGGAGAGGGGGGTCAGAGAAGACTTCCTCGGGCTACAGATCATCACCAGCATGGGCCAAGTTCTCTGCTAAGTAAGTCTCATTCAGACTCATAAAAAAGCCAGCAAGCCCTTTGCTGGCACAGCAGGAACACAAATCAGGCCTCAGGGCCCCGGGATTGAAGATGCTATCACCTGCCTGCCAGGGATAGGTGGGTTTAGCCGCTCTTCGAACAATCCTGCCCAGGAAGAAAGAAATACAGCCCCTCGCCCTCACTGCTGGTGCTTCTCCGGAGCAGAGATTTATTCAGCCAAGGAGAGAAAAAAAATTAACTGTGGGCTGAGACCTCTGTGAACCTCTCCAACATGTATTTTCTTCTGCTGGCTGTTCTCTCAGTAGTGACTAGAGGGCAGCTCTGTCCACATCCAGTGACAGGACCAGGAATATAGACTCTTAGGCACCCCACATATTTGAGCAAACCTGGCATTCTTATAATTTGGGAATAATCTACTCAGTATCATAGAAGTATATAGTCTCTTAAAATATTAGAATCTTAGGGGCAGCTAGGTTGCACAGTGGATAGAGGACTAGCCCTGGAGTCAGGATGACCTGAGTTCAAATCCAAGCCCAGCTGCTTAGTTATGTGACCCTGGGCAAGTCACTTTACCTCAATTGCTTAAAAAAAATAGAACCAAGGGGTGGCTAGGTGGCGCAGTGAGTAGAGTGCTGGCCCTGGAGTCAGAAGAACCTGAGTTCGAATCCGATCTCCGACACTTAACACACAGAAACAAAAACCTAGCTGTGTAACCTTGGACAAGTTATTTAACCCCAATTGCCCTCCAAAAAGCAAAAAATTATATATATATATATATATATATATATATAGAGAGAGAGAGAGAGAGAGAGAGAGAGAGAGAGAGAGAGAACCTTACAGTTAGAAGGCTCCCTAGAGGCATTGCTACTTACAAGCTATCTGGCATTAGACAAGTCATTTTCCTTTTCTAGGCCTCAGTTTCCTCAACTGTAAAATGAATGGGTTGGACTAGTTGCCCTCTGAGGTTCCTTTGAAGTTGTCTCTGATATTCGATGACCATAGTCATCCTGTTTAGCAGCTGTTTCCAGACAGTGCCCATAGGCAGGAGTGGGGAGAGAATGGAAGCAGAGTCATGAGATTGTGCTGTTGAACAAAAGACTGAGTATTCTTGAAACCAATCAAAAAAATTTGTTAAGTATATATACATACCCACATACATATGTGTGTATACATGTATGTATATGGCTATACATATATAATATCACATATATACCATATATACAGCCATATACATATATGTATGTGTAGTATATCTACTATATATACATGCATACATATATACATGCATGTGTGTGTATCTCAGAGATACATTAGTGAGTAGTGGACAGAGAATTAGTGTTAGAGTCAGGAAGATTTGTGTTCAAGTTCTGGCACTGGCACATATTGAATGTAAGACCCTGGGCCAGTCCCTTAACTTAATCCAATGCCCCCTGGCATTTTTCTAAGGCTGTGAATTTCAGAACAGTTGCCAGTGAGAGGTAGAGAGGAGAGGGTTCCTCATCAGGAACTCTCCACACGACATAGAGACATAAATCCAATTTAAAGAGTGCCAGGCACTGTGCTAGGTACTGGGGATACCAGGCTAAAAAATAAACTAATCCTCCCTGCGGTGAGTTTACACTGTGTGGGGAGAAAAAGGAATAACATTGTTAAAGGAGAAGGGTCTTTGGTGTAATGTAAGGTGACCCTCCATCCTCCAATGTCCCTCCTCCCTCACTTGCCTGGCATTATAACTCTGTTTGCTTAATGTTGGGACCTGGAGTCTGGATTTGGGAAAAAGAATGCTAAATTAGGAGTCAAGTGATCTAAGCTAAAAACCCAGTTCTAAAATTGACTACCTGTGTGAATTTAGACAAATCCCTTCCTCCTTCTGTCCCGTGTTCTTCATCTGTAAGATGAGTTAGCTGACCTCTGAAATTCTAGTTATCTTAGCTGGAGCTTCATCCAGGGGAACTTTGTTTGCTTCCATGGATTCATTTATCATCTCTATACCAATGATCCCATATTTATATACCCAGCCCTTACCTCTCTCCCTCCACAGCTCCAGTCTCACATGAGCTGCCTTTTGGACATCTCAAACTGGATGTCCCTGGAAATCTCTAAGTTAATATGTCCTAAATAGAGCTCCTTGTCTTTTCACCAAACCCTCCCTCTTCCAAACAGCCCTATCACTACCAAGGGCACCACCTTCTTAATAGTCCTCCCTCTAGATATGTAGCCTTGATGTCAGCCTTGATTCTTCACTCTCAGCCCCTCCATATCCAATCTGTTGCCAAGACTTGTCAATTTAACCTTCCTAGTATCTTCCACATACACCCCCTTCTCTTCTCTGACACTGCCATCACTCTAGTGGTTCTCATCAGCCCATTCCTGGACTATTGCATAAACTGCCTGCTGGTAGGTCTGCCTGCCTCAAGTCACTCCCCACTCTGACCCATCCTCTACTGAACTACTAGTGAGCTTCCTATATATAACACATGCCTGATTATGGCACCTCCCCTACTCAATAAACCCCAGTGTCTTCAGGATCAAATATAAAGTCTCCTGTGTAACATTTAATGTCTTTGACCACTTGACCCCTTCCCCTTTCCAGCACAACATAATAAGCTGGAGGAGAAGAAGCTTTGGGTTTCTCTGGAGTCTCTTTTGTCTCTCCCCAGCTCTTCTAAAAGGCTCCAAGTGGAGATGAGGACCAATGAAGACAGGAACAGGGTCTGGGTAAGGTGGGTCAAGGCCACCAGTCAGCAGTCAGGTTGATGTCAGCTGGGATTTCATCGAGATGAACCCAGAGCCCATCCCAGCTAGCACATCCCAATCCAGCCAGTGACATGAGGTGGTGAGAACATTAGTTCTTCCATTCTACCTTCCCACTGGGCATGGAACCAAAGGCAGGCCCATTACACCCTCATGGTCTGGCCCTGGAGCTGTGACTTGTGTTAATTAATGGACCTGAATACTAGTAGCTTCTAGGCAGATCCAGAGAGTTCGTAGTATGTAGTGACTGCTTCAGAACTTGGAAGACCCACTGGCCTACTTCTGACAGCCTCAGTTCTTCATTGCTCCTCCTTTGGCTTGGTGAGCTCCATTCCAAGAAACCATTGCAATGGTGGGAAACCCCCTATATTTTGAGTCAGACAACCTGGGTTTAAATCTTATTTATCTTCAACTTTTGCTTGCTATGTGACATTGGGAAATTTACTTGGCCTCTGAATTAAGTCTCTTAGCCTCACTTTCCTCATCTATAAAATTAAAGGCTCACACTGAAAGATCTCTAACTTTCCTTCCAGATCTAAATCTCTATGAAGTTCTGAAACCCAAAGGCCAGGAGTATTTTGATAAATGTTTAAAAAGTGGAGAGAGGCTTGACACACCTCGAAATTTAATCTGCATTATTAACACTTTCTTAAGTCTAAACAATCAGCAAAACGATCCATTAATCCCTGGATTGTTTGTTTGCCCATTTCCAAGGTGTAAATCCCCACTTTCAAAATTTAACAATCTTCTCTCCTAAGCTGGTTTAAGCTGTCTCCAGCACCTCCCTGTCCAAGACCCATCCCTAATCATGTCATTCCCTTGCTTATAAGCCTTCAATAGTAACGGCTCACATTGCTATGATGTTTTATGATTTGCAAAGCTCTTTCCCTCACAACCCTATGAAGTAAATAATACAAGCATTATCATTCCCATTTTACAGATGAGAAAATGAAATGGCTTGTACAAGGTCACCCGACTACTAAAAATGTCAGATCTCTGGGACTCTTCTGAACTTTGAGGAGCCCACATGGCCCCTCACAACCAAGATATAATGACCAAGACCTCTCTGGGCCTCAGTCCTCTCCTATGTAAAAGGGGAGAGCTGGGCTAAATGATCTCTAAGGCCCCCTTCCAGCAATAAGTCCTATGATTCTATGGTTCTTCTCCAGTACCCACAAACCTCTCCTTTCCATGACTCCCCGGGCTTAGTTCCAATCATTGTCCCTAAGGAAAGAATAGCTGCTCTGGTGAGAGGCAGACAAGAGAAGATTGCGTCAGACAGTGGCCCAGCTAAGAGTCATCAGATCATGAAATATGTTTTGCCCACAGGGCAGGGAGCCGGCCTCCTTTTTCTCTGTCATTGACGTCAAAAAGACAAGGACTGTCTGGGCAAGGCAGCTGGGTCTAGTTCTCCAAAACACGTCTTTTCAGGCCACATCTTTATGATCCGGTTGGGAACAGAGGAAAGTAATGTTGGTCATATAGACAGGAAACTTCAAGAGTAAGTGCCTAAGGTAGAAATTGGAGCCTACATTATCTGATTTGGCTGTTTCCATGGCCCATGTCACCCAAAATCCACTCGTCAGGGGCTATGTGGACAGGCTCCATGTAATCCTTTTGTGGAATTACAAAGTCAGAAAACCTTGAAATCATATGACAGAAAATCAAAACTGAAGAAGACCTTAGTGACTGATCATCTGGTAACAAAGACATCAATCCACCTGCAGCCTGAAGGCCAATTCCTCCATTATCTGTTTGGGTAAGGTTCTCGAGCTAAGAACAGTTTTTACATTTTTAAATGCAAAACATAACAAAACTTCATTTTAAAATGTAGACAACATTCTTAGCTGACTGGTCATAAAAAAGCACCAGGCGGGATTTTCTACACTGAATTTCCCTCATCATATCAATGAGGAAACTGAGGCACAGAGAAGGGAAAGAGACTCAACTCGTAAATCAATGTCATTATTAAGTGCCTACTATGCACCAGACACTTTGCTAAGCACTATCTTTGCTGAGTAAAGATAAAAATGAAAGCATCCCTACTCTCAAGGAGTTTCTATCATAAATAAGTATTGAAAGAGTATATAAAGGGGTGGCTAGGTGATGCAGTGAATAGAGCTCCAGCCCTGGAGTCAGTAGGACGTGAGTTCAAATCCGGCTTGAGACATTTAACACGTAATAGCCATGTGACCTTGGGCAAGTCACTTAACCCCAGTTGCCCTGCCTTCCCCCCCCCCAAAAAAAAGGAGAAAAAAAAATGTATATACAAAATAAATATAAGGAAAAAAATTTTGGAGGGAAGGAACTAGGAGCTGGGGATAAGGAAAAGCTTCATGTGGAAGATAGTGGTTGAGCTGAGTTTTGAAGAAAACAAAGGATTCTAAGAAGTGGAGATGAGGTGGAACCAAGTTGCAGGCATTGGGGACAGAATGCAAAGGGACAAAGATAGAATCAGAGGATCAGACAAGGAAGTTGTGGTAAAGCCAGGGTGTGAGCCCAGCTTTCCCATCTCCCAGCCCAGGACATCTTTAGAAAAGACATTTTTAAGATTTTTAGCTAAATTATTTTCCCTAAAAAATGAGCTTCTCCCAAACCCATCTCTGACAATTAGGCTGGAGACAAGACCCTAGACACCATAATTACTAGGCTTTGCCATCCTCCCACATTCCATCTCACCCCCCCCCCCCCACAGAGTACCCACCCCTCAATTCTCCAGAAAAGAATGAAGCCAGAATCTTTGGGGGAATTTCCTGTCTGGATTCTCCTACTGCTTTTAACATATTAGCAGATAGTATCTCTTTTATGGGTGAGGAGTTGGATTCTTCCTGTGCACAAAGCAAGAGATTAAAAATTAGATACATAGGGCGGCTAGGTGGCGCAGTGAATAGAGCGCCGGCCCTGGAGTCAGAAGGACCTGAGTTCGGAGCCGGCCTCCGACACTTAACCCACACAAACAAAAACCTAGCCGTGTAACCTTGGGCAAGTTACTTAACCCCAATTGCCCTAAAGGGGCGGCTAGGTGGCGCAGTGAGTAAGAGCCTCGGCCTCGGAGTTGGGATGACCCGAGATCAGATCCGGCCTCAGAAAATGAGCACCCACACACAAATAATGACTAGCCGTGTAACCTTGAGCAAGTTACTTAACCCCAATTGCTTTAAAAAAAAAAATTAGATACATAGATACAGGGATATAGAAATACATAGATTCAAAGATAGATACATACAAGGATATATAGATACATAGATACAAAGATAGATAGATAGACAGATAGAAAGCAAATATGAATGGATGAATGAAGGGAAGGATGGATGGATGGATGGATGAATGAATGAATGAATGAATGAATGAATGAATGAATGAAATCTATCCATAGACCAAACCTCTAGTCCTGACCAACAGTTCTAGAGTAGTTAGAGCATGGAGAGGCATGCAACTTGCAGTCTCTCATCATCTCAGCTCACTGCTTATAGAACCAAAATCTGCTGACAAATATTGACTGTCACATCCAGGGGTCCCAACCTCCTGAGGCCATCAGTATGATGAGGAGTGAAGGAGGACCATGTAGTCAAAGAGTAAGGCTGAGCTCATACACCCAGGACATCAGGATAAAATGTGCAATATTCCAAGAAATCCATAAGGAGATAGAGATAGAGATTTGTGCACAGAAAGAATTTAACCCCCACACACAGAAGAAATAGTGATAGAAAAGATAGCGATACACATATATATGCGCATCTATTTATGTATATGTATATATGTGCATGTACATACATATTTTATCATTGTGAATTTGACAAATATCAACAAATATGAGCATTTCCATATACAAGAACAAAAAAAGAGGATCATATAGGAAAATACACATCTTTATTACTGCTAGATTTTTTTTTAAAGTTTACAGTAAATTCCACACATTAGTTCTAAAACCATTCTGCTTGTCTGCATCTCCCCCTGTACTTCCTCCTATTTTCTTTCCTGTATTTTTAAGTGTTTCATTGATACTTTGTTTTCTTTTTTTCCTGGCATCACTATCATCAGCTTTCCTCTCTCCGTTGCCCCCAAAACGCCTTCCTTGAAAACAAATACAACCAAACAAAAACAAAAAATCTATACATGGGCCATGACTGAAAATTTGCATCTCATTTTAGATGTCTGGCCTCCCACTTCTCTGTTAAGAGATGGGAAGCATGTTTCAACAGCAGCATTCTGGAGTTGTGACTGATTTGTCATTGCATTTATTGGAGTTCTTAATGCTTTCAAAGCTACTTTTCTTTATAATGTTTTCTGTTGTTTTAGAATGTGTTGCTTTGGATCTCTTCATTCTTTATTCTCTAATCAATTCATACACCTTTCCCAGGTTACCCTGAATTAGTACCACTCACCATTCCATTACATTTATGTAGCACAATTTATTCAGTCATTTCTCAATTGATGGGCACCCCCATTTCTTTCCAATTCCTTAACAGATAATGCTGTTATGAACAGTAGAGGCATCCCTAGGTCAAAGGCACAGCTTAGTGACTTTTGGGGTATCCTTCTCAATTGTTTTCCAATTGTTTGGACCAATTCACAGCTCCACCAACAGTGCATTAGTGTTCCTGTTCTCCCATAGTGCCTCCAACACCTGTCATTTTCTATTTTATTTTGTCATCATTGGCAATTCAATGGGAAGTGGAACTTGAACATTGTTTTAATTTGCATTTCTTCTATGATCAGTGCTTTAGAGAATATTTTCACAACCTCTCATTAGATTGTTGATAATTTGCATTCCTTCTCTTGAGACATGCCTCTTCATTTTTTATCTCTCCCTTCCCACTCACCCTATGCTTAATGAATTTTGTTGTTGTTCTGTCATTTTCTTTTAGTCTGTCCAACTCTTCATGACCCCATTTGGGATTTTCTTGGCAGAGATACCAGAGTTGTTTGCTATTTCTTTCTCCAGCTCATTTTACCAATGAGGAAACTGTGGCTAACAGGATTAAGTGACTTGCCCAGGGTCATATGGCTAGTAAGTATCTGAGGTCAAATTTGAACTCAGGGCTTATGACTCCAGGCATAGCACTCTAATCCACTGTGCCAACCAGCTGCCCTCTATTAGAGAATGTCTCTTGTTCTTATATGTTTGAATAAATTCCTTATATGTCTTGGATGATAAATCTTTATCATAGAAGTTTGCTGCAATTATTGTTTTCCCAGTTAACTATCTGGCTTCAAATTTTAATTGTTTTAATTTTGTTTGGGCAGAACCTTTCCAATTTTATGGAATCAGCAAATATTTTTACATGCCATTGTATGCCAGGTATTATGTTAGAAGCTAGTGATACAAAAAAATTTTAATGAAGTAATCTTATTTTATTGCTTATAATTCTCTCTAGCCTTTGTTTAATCAAAAATTCTTCTATCCATAGTTGTGAAAGGTATATCCTTCCATGAGACTCAAATTTGTTTATGATAGAACCTTTTATACTTAGATACTATATCCATTTAGAGTTTATTGTGGTATATGGTGTGAGACTAAACTGATTTTGTCCAGGCTTCTTTCCAGTTTTCCCACCAATTTTTGTCATATAGTGATTTTTTTAAAACAGTAAGACCTTATTCCATATCTTGAGATCCTTGAGTTTAACACCATACTACTTTCTTCATCTGAGGCAGCTAAGTGGCCCCAGTGAATAGAGCATGAAGTCAGAAAAACCTAAATTCAAATCCAGTCCCAGATATTTGTCAGTTGTGTTACCCTGGGCAAGTCATTTAACCTCTGCCTGCTTCAGCTTACTCATCTGTAAAATAGGTTCTTGAAAGGTTCTTGTGAAGATGAAGTGAGATAATACAATCAGATAATATAACAACAGGAGAAAAAATTGCAATGATAGTTACAAAATAGTTAGCACAGTGCTTGTCACATAATCTCCTATATTGAGATTTATTCCCCTCCCTGACATTTGCTTCTGGATCTTATAAACCTTCTCCACTCCACTGATCAGCTTTTGTATTTTTAAAATCTACAATAAAACAAAAAGTTTTGGTGATTACTATGATTTTGTTTGTTAGTCTGAGATATGGCACTGTTTAGCCCCTTTCACATTATTTTTTCCTTATTTCCTCAGACATTCTTCACCTTTTGTTTCTCCAAATGAATTCTTTTTCTAGCTTCATAAATCATCCCTTTGGTACTTTGATTGTTATGGCACTGAATCTGTCAATTAATTTATAGTTAATAGTATTGTTATGTTTATGATAATCGCTATTGTCCTTTTTATGACAACCACTTAGTATAGTCCAACTATTAGCAATTAATATCCCTCCAATTAGTTGTCTTTATTTTTGTAAAGAGCATTTTATAGCTGTATTCATATAATTTATGTGTGTCTTTGCAGATATATTCCTATATTTTTTATGTTTTTATAGTTGTTTTGAATGGAATTTCTTCTTCTTTTTCTGTTGGGATTTCTTGGTATTACATAGAAATACTGATGACTTTGTGGGTTTGGTTTATTTCCTGTTACTTACCCATAATATCCTCTGTAAAAAAAAGGAATAATTGTGTTTCTTCATTGTAGTCTTATTTCTTCAAGTTTTTTCTTTTCCATTGTCATAGTTTAACATTTCTAGAATTGCACTAAATAAATAACAAAGGTGCCAATTACATCATTACTTTAAGCCCTTGGGCTTACTGGAAAGACCCTTAGAATTTCTTCATCATGGACAAAGTTTTTTCTAGCTTTCATTTTGATACTAGTTATCACATTGAGGAAGGGTCAGTTTTTCTTCTGTTTTAAAATTTTTTTAACCTAAATAGGTGCTGTATTTTATCAAAAGATTCTTGTGCATCTATTATATAATAATGTGGTTTTTATTTGTTTTTGTTATTTTTCTAGTCTGCTACATTGCTAGTCACTCTATTATTGAAACAGTCCCATATGCCTAGTACAAATTAAACTTGATTATGGTGTAAAATCTTTGTAATATGTTAGTCTGCCCCCTTGACTAATATTTCATTCCAAATTCTTATGTCAATAGTCTTTAAAAATATTAATCTATAGTTTTCTTTCTTTGTTTTGCCTCGACTTGGTTTAGGCGTCAAGACCACATGTAACAGAATGTCATTTTATCACTTCTTATGCTATTTTTGCTGACAACTTATGTAATGTTTGAATGAATTGTTCTTTGAACTTTTGAGAGAACTTACTTGAAAATTCATTCAGACTTGGAGTTTTTTTCTTTCAGAGTTCCTTTATGGCTTATTCAATTTCTTTTTCTGAGATTGGATTAAAGCCTCTATTTTTATTCTATTAATCTGGGTATTTTATATTTTTGTAAATATTCATCTATTTAATTTATTGGGTTTGGGGGGGGAAATATTTTTTAATAATTCCTTTAATTTCTTCTTTATTTGTTGTAAATTCTGCTTTTTAATTTTTTTTTTTGGAATTTTTTTCTCTTTTTTTTATCAGATTACCCAACGGTTTCTTTATTTGATTAGTTGATTTTTTTATGTCTTTTTTTTCTTTCAAAAAACAGCTCAGTTATATTTTTTAGCAATTTAATGTGGGTTTTTTATTTAATATTTTTCTTTGATTTTGGGGATTTCTATTTTTCTGTTTGTTTTTTTATTTGTTGCTTGTCATGAGCTCCCATTATTGATCAACATAGGAGCTTTGACCCGCTCTGTTTCCTACTAGGGCTAGTTCACATTTCTTTAGGCAGCCCAAGTAGCCTCTTCATTCCCCTCTATTAAGGAGCTCACTATATTGGTGCCAGACCTAACTAAAACATACATTTGTCTTCCTCTATTGCAGCTTAGAACTCCCAAGCTCAAGAGATCCACTCAACCTCAGCCTCAGTCTCTCATGTAGCTAGAATTAGAGGTATGTACCACTATACCTAGCTTTTTGTTTTTATTGTTGATGAAAGCGTTAGAGATATAAATTTTCCCCTAAAGATTGTTTAGATTGTATCCCAAAAGTGCTGGTGTGTGATATCTCACTTTTGTCATTTTCTCTGATAAAATTATCTGTTATTTCTATGATTTGTCTTTGACCCACCTGTTCAGTTTTGGGGGTTTTTGTTTTTTGGGGGGTTTTTTTTTGCTTTTTGGAGGGGGAAGGGAAGGGCAATTAGGGCTACATGACTTGCCCATGGTCACACAGCTAGTAAGTGTTAAGTGTATGAGGCCAGATTTGAACTCAGGTCCTTCTGAGGACCCACTAATTCTTTAGGATTGAATTATTTTAGTCACTAATTTTGAATCTTTTCTTCATATATTCTTTATTGATTATAATTTTATTATGCAGTGGTCAGTAAAGGATGTGCTTAACATTTCTGCTTTTCTCTATTTGTTTCTGACATTTTATGCCCTAACACAATCAATTTTTGAAAAAGTGTCATGAACGATTGAAATAAATCTGTATTCCTTTCTATTCCTACTCAATAGTTGCCAGAGACCTATTATATCTAACTTTCCTAAAATTCTATTTGAGCCCTTAACTTTTTTTCTTTCTTTTTGTTATATTTGCCTGGGTCTGAAAGGGGTGTATTGATATCCTAAACTATTATAATTTTGGTCTATTCTTCTCACTGTAATTTACCAAAGAGAGGTACATTTGCCTTCAAAGGCTTCAAAATCCACCACATGGAGGAGGGATTAGACTTGTTCATTGTGTAACAGGAGCAATGATGCAGATTGCAAAGAGACAAATTTAAGCTTTATGAACTTCCTCACCTTTGGAATTATCCAAAGATGGAGTGGGTTGCCTCAGGAAGTTGTGGGTTCCTCCTTTTTTAAAGTCTTCAAGTCAAGAGTGAATGACCACTTATTGGGCACATTGTAGAAGTTATTCTTGTGGGTGATATGGGTTGGATTAGAAGACAACCAAGGGATAGTGAAGAATTAAAAATAAAGTAGAGACCTCAATGAGGCAATGTCTATTAAGTGCTTAGTACAGTGCCTGATACACAATAAATGCTTAGTAAATGTCTGTTCCCTTCCCTACTCACCCCATTCCACCCAACAATTGGGGAATGGTTAAATTAATTGTGGTACAAAAATGTAATAGACTGGGGCACCCCTTTTTGTATTGGCAAGTATGCAGGTACTTAGCACTTAGTAACTAATTAAACCTCTGTTAAAGAAACAGAAGGTAGGTGGTGAAGTGAATGGAGCACCGGCCCTGGAGTCAGGAGAACTTGAGTTTAAATATGACCTCAGACACGTAACACTTACTAGCTGTGTGGCCTTGGACAAGTCACTTAGTGCCAATGGCCCTGGCTTCCCCCCTCCAAAAAAAAAAAAAAAAAGAAAAAAATGTAATGCACTGCTCTATAAGAAATGACGAACATGATGAAAACCAAAAAGCATGGAAAGAAAATCTGATGTAAATTGAAGTAAGCAGGGGCAAGAAAACAATATATACAATGACTACATGGAAAGAAAAACTACAAATAATCAGAAGTGAATGTTGTAAAATCACAAAGGTCATGCATGATACCACAGAAGGGATGCAAGAAGATACCTTGCCTGTTCATCCACAGTGTTGGGGGGTCCACAGCTGTTAAAAATTGCATATGGTAGCCTTTACCAATGCTTTGATTGATTTTGCTGAATTTCTTTTTCTCTTCTTATTCTTTAAAAAAATTCTTTGTTATACAAGTTGACTCTATAGAAGGGGAGAGGGGAAAGGTACAGGACAAAGACCCACCCCCCACTGGGAGTGCTCTTCTTTCTTTGGCTTCCTTTCATCTCTTTCCCTTGCACCCCAAACATCCAGGCAGGCTGGGGGAGCAGAAAGACCACTGCTCCTAAGGATAATAGGGGACACAAAGAAACTATAAATCAGTGCTATCAGACTCAAATAGAAACAGATTCCTGTCTGCCATAGATTGACTTAGAAAACCACAAACTAACATTAGTGATAGTGTATTATATTTTATTAAAAATTTCCCAATTATGTTTTAATCTGATTCAGGCCTCACTCAGGAGTTTTGCCCAGCTTGAGTTTGACACCTCTGCTATAAATTAATTCAGAGAGAGAGAAACTTTAAATACTTCATCATAATGCAAAGTAAGATAATTTAATAAAGGCATAGGACTTTACTGAGGTTAAATTACAATTTATTGAGGGGAACTAGAGGGAGTATTCTATTAATAATGGAGTCATAGGATCATAGATTTGAAATTCTGAGGGTCCTTAGAGGTCATCTAATCCAACCCCTCATTTAAAAGAGGAAGAAACTGAGGTTTAAGAAGTTAAGTAAGTTTCCCAAGGACACACAGGTAGTCAGGGTCAAAGATGAGACTTCTAGGGTTTCTGGTTCCAGAGACAGTGCTCTCTCCACCTCTGACAAAGTTCCAATTGCCTCTTTGCTTCTTGGGATGCACACTAATGGGGGAGAGGTTGGGGAAGGATCCTAGAGGAAGTGATATGGACAGTACATAGGGAGGTGACATCAGATGCAGGACCACAGGCAGAGTTCAAAGTGGGAGAAATGACAACTGTGAAAACCAAGACTTTCTCTTCCATCCTTTGACCAAGTAACACAAGACTTTGAGAGTTTTCTCCTCCTTCCTCCTATGCTCTGGAAGCCACTGTAAGGCCAGAGACATTGCAAGCCACGACTAAGCCTAAGGTGCTTTACTTTTGTGGAAGCAGCAACAACCCTAATGGAGAAGTAAGTGGGCACTCATAGCCAGAGCAATATTGGTTTTCTTCCTGTGTGGTATCAATCAGGAGAGATGGAAGGTCTATTACAAAAGCATTGAACTTAGTGTAGATGCCCTTCCATTGGGGAATGACTAAACAAATTATGGAACAGGAATGCCATGGAGTATTACTGTGCTGCAAGAAATGATGTTCGTGATAAACTCAAAGAAGCATGGAAAAGTCTATATGAACTGATGCAGAGTGAAGTAAGCAGAATCAAGAAAAGCAATAGATGCAAGAACAACAATGGAAATGGAAAGAATAATGACACCAAAAAATTCAAAACAAATCTAACAAAATTATAAAGATCAAGCAGGACTCGAATGAAGAGACATACACCTCCCTTTGTGGGGGTGGGAGGTCCACAGGTGTTGCACCTTGAGCATGTTTTTATTTTTTCAATGTATCTATCAGTTGTGCTGATTCTTTTCCTCTCTAAAAAAAATCCTATTTGTCATACGGGATGGCTGTCTGGGTGGAGAACAGGCAGAGATACTTGGGAAAACTATGTAAGAAACAGAAGATACTAATAATAACTTGTTTTTTTTTAGAAAAAGAAGAAGGCATTGAATTAGAGATAGGTCAGGTCCCTCCAACTCTTCGGTTGTCTTCTAAGTTGCAGAAGAAGGAGGAATTTAACTCTAACCTGAGAGGATCGAGTTTTTGTGGATTTCTTGTTTGTATTGCATGTAGCTTTGAAACTGGGAGTGAGTGTCTATTATGTTTTTCAATAATTCATTCATGACTTTTGAAATTTATTATGCGCTCATCTAACTGATTTAATTGCTTGTTGAACTAATCCATTAAATAGGTGACTAAAACCATATCCTGGATCTGGAAAGGAAGGAATATGGTTAGTAACTAGGGGCAGAACCACATATGATAGATGAAGATTGTCATATACCCCTAAATAAATAGCCTGGAATGTAGTGATGAGGGGTGGAGCAATGGATTCTTGATAGCCAAATACTTCAAGGCCATAATTGTTAACAAGATACAGTCTGACATTGCTACAATTAAATAAATCTTGACTTAAAAATCAAATTATATAGAGAATAAAATTATATTAAAGAGAATTATAATATAAATACATCACATGAAAATATATGTATGGTAACTATGTCAGAACTGAAAGGCAATTTTACATCTTTGCAAAATTTTTGAACATTTATATTAACAAGAGAAAAATAAAAATTAATTACAGTTTCAAGAATAAATGAACAAATTATCATATCAAAAGCACAAAATAAGAATATGTCAGAATGAAAAGAGAAATAATAAAGTATAAGATGAAAGTACAATCTAATTTTAAAATAAAAGAGATGATTTTGTGAAAAGACCAATAAAACTGATAAACTATTAGCAAGTTTAATCAAAGAGAATAGAGAGATAAACAGCTTTTCCAAAATTAAAAATGAGTGAGGGAAAATCATAACAAATTAAGATGAAAGAAAATTACCAGTCATTATTAGAAATAACTATATACTAACCAATCTAAGAACATAAAAGAAGTCTATAAAAATGGATTAATGATATGGCAAACCATGAAAGAAATGAATCCATATTTACAAAAACATAAAAATCCAAATTCATAAAACAGGAAATAGATGGCTCAAATCAACCACTATCAGAATGATAAACTGACCAGATTATCATGGAAATGTCATGTGAAAAGATCTCAGGACCAGCCATATTTATTAGTAAATTCTGTCAAATATTTAAAGACTTAATAAATCTTTATACCATATAAAGGACTTTCAAGACTGGAGAGAGCACTCCACCAACCTCCTTTTATGAAGCAAATATGGTTTTGACCCCAATACTGTATGATCCTCACCACCCACCTCCTTCATGTCTATTTATGTGCTGCTGAACAGAACTGAAGGAACTCATGAAACTGTATTGAATAGTCCATTATGAATTTTCCACACTCTTTACTGGGCCCTCACTTCAGCAAGGCAATTAATTCTTCCACTCTTCCCCAACTAACTCTCTATCTCATTTACCACAGCAGCTATTCCAGGCCTTTTCTTCTTTCCTCAAAGCTCCCCTTCCCCACCTTTTCAACTCAGAATCTTACCTCTTACTTCACACACAAAAATAAACAAACAAATAAATAAATTTGAGGTAATTTGCCAAGAACTTGCTCTTCTCCCTTTCTCCCCATCTCATGTTTCTCTGACATCATCCCCCATTTTCTCATCTATCACTCCAATTTCAGATGAAGAGGTGGCCTTTATGTATACCAATGCCCAACTCCTTTACAGGTATTTTAATCCCATCCTCTTCCTTCTCCAGTAGATTGACCCTACTATCATCTCTCTGTAATCTTCAGTCTTTCCCTATCTACTGGCTGCTCCTCTCCCATCTTCCAAATTCTAAGTCCCTGCTGATCCTTACAAAACACTAGCCATATCCTGATAGCTCTGGTAGTTAACATCAGATGTCACTCCTTCCCATAAAAATTACATCCCTTGAAAAAAAAATCTACTTTCAATACCTTTACTCCCTTTCCTCTTACTATAAAGTTACTGTCAATCTCTTAATTGTCAAATTGAATAGCCTTTTCTCAAGCTACATCCTTTTTGCCCTCTCTCCAGCAATCAGCACTGTAGACCAGGAGTGGAGAATCTGTAGCCTTGAGGCCACATTGGCCCTCTAGTTCCTCAAGAGCAACCTTTTGACTGAATCCAAACTTTGCTTAGGGTCTACAACTTCATCAATATGGCCACTCCCTCCTCCAATCCAGGTGGCAGCCTCTGCCCACTTTATAAAAAAAAATGTTTTTTAGTTGCCACGGCCAAAAAAAATATGGTAGTGAGCCTCACCCATACTCAAGTTCTTTCTAG